>BQNB010084428.1:0-28755 GCA_026074375.1 Tanacetum coccineum | reverse complement strand
ATTGTGAATACATTAGTATCACTCGGATGTTCTGGCAAATGTCACAATGATATTGCGTAGGACTCTTGATAACAGCTTGTAAACTTGATGATGTTCAACAATTGTTTGAAATGGAATGTGTCTTATCGAGATTTAGATTTATCTCTTGGCTCTAGACTTGATTAGTGCGTTTTGGTTTTAGTACTCGGAGGCTGGAGCAGACTGCCACCTATTCAATATCAACTAACTCAGAGTGAGAAAGTTAATAGAATTCGTGTGTATCTTTGTGACAAATGAGATAAGTTTCTATTGAGAGAAACTCGAATAGTTAGGGAGGGTTGTGCATTGCATCACCGAGTCTATGACATCTTTCTTCAATACCAACAATCATCTTTTTGCCTAAGGTGTAGGGAGGGTTGCTTTCTTTTCTTCCTTTATCAATACATTTCTTTTTCATTCTTTAACCCCTTCAATGCTTACCAAGACGTCATTACTAACACCTTATTTTGATTGTTCCAGTGTTAGCTCAATCTTAGTTGGCATTATTCCCTTATTCTCATTCATCTCCAATCATACCTAAGGAATGCTATTTCTAACTATGGAGTGTCCTTGGGTGGATCCCTCCGGTTCTAGTTGGATCATAGGACTAATACCTAACCTAACCACCTTATGACTTCAGAATCGTCATGAAATTAAGATGTTGTTGGGTATGAGATCGTAACCATAAAACCTTTTCCGAAGAGTAAAAAGAACTTTTAGTCGATTAGATCACTTATTATTTTTAAGACCACTTTTTAATTACATTTCCCCCCTTATTTTAAATACTAATTAACTTAGTTTTTGAAATACCATGTGATTAAAATTTATCATGAAAATCGTGTGGAGAAAACTTGTTTTAGCATGAATTATATGAAACATTAACTTGCTCCCTCTCAATTTTACATATGTTTGACACAAAAAAATGATACCAAGTTGTAAAATGAATATAAAATTAAGGGTTAGCATTGTTGAGCACACAATTTTGAAAGATTATGAATTGTCATTTGAAGAATTCTTGAAAAATTGTGCTCAACCATTTAATCATCTTATAACATACATCTATTGAATAGTCATCATTATTACTGAGTTGGTATTAAGAGATTTTTGATAATGTTTTAAATACATAAGAATTGTCATGAAATGATGTATCCAAAATCATTAAAACTTTTTTTTTTAAAAACTCCCCCTCAAACATTCACTCATTTTGAAAATGACACCAATTGTAGAAGAATTGTCTTGAAAAACTTTATGAGGGATGGAGTGTTGAACACACAATTTTGAAAGATTATGAATCATCAGTGATAAATTCTTGAAAAATTATGTTCAACTTTTTGAAAAACCAAATGTTAGAAGACTTATCTTCTAACTCCAAGGATAAGTGCACTGAAACGTACACTCTCCTTTGTCGTTCGGGTCCGAGTTGCAATCTGAGAGCGATTACAAGTCATAAAGAAAAATTAGAAATGACATGTTTTGAAAGCATTTGAAACTCTTGCTCGAACTTCATTTACACGCCCGTGTCGATGTTAATCAACATTTCTAGGTACGTAAATGTTATCGATTCCAAGAGACATGTTGAGAAGATTCTTTTTTAGATATTTTTGATTTTTTGATTTTGTATTTTCTTTTGAAATTTTATATTTTTGTATTTTGATTTTTATACAAATTATTTACATGTATTTTCTCAGCATTGACAGTTGTTGGGTAGATAATAATCGGTCTGGTGTCGGGTTTAATTTCGTTGTTTTTTTTTATTTTGTATTTTCTTTTTGAAATTTTATATTTTTGAATTTTTTTATAAAAAATATTTATATGTTAACCTCAGCATTGTTATGTGATGGTAAAATAGTAATTCCAACTCTTGTCATGATGTAGATGTCTTGTCTGCTGGAGGAACAACTTTTGGAACCAGCTTTGAACTTGACAGTTCATTGCTGTGGTCGTGAATTCCGAGTTCTGAACTATTATGATCAGAAGTCATTGCTTATGCATCAGATGAAAATTCCTTGAAGCCCTGGTTTCTCAGATAACAGTCTTTTAGGCAACTAAACTTGGAGTCCTTCCTTTGTAGGATATAAAGATGTACATGCATGTATGTTAAGTGTACCTGCACTGACATCAAGAGTTTGTTTGCATTCATACTAGTTAGTGATATTGTCATTTGAACCATTTGTGGGTTCACTGTTAACCTTGGTTGTGCTAGATGTGAATATCTTTCCAGTAGGAACCCACCTAAGAACAACTGTCTTGAAAATTTTACCCTTCGATTTCCACCTAAAACAAGATCTAGGAATCATTGTTTTCTCATGCACAATGAAAGTCTTTTTGATTGAAAACCTATATCCTTTTGGGATCTATCTTTCTGGTTTCTTTGCAAAACTTATTTGCTCTACGGGTTTGTTTCTGTTCGTTATCTTATTGGATGGAACCTTATCATGAGAGTTGACCTTATTCCGGAATTTTGTTACACAATGATCATGATTTGCATTTAAGATACATTTCTGACATGTTGAGCAAACAAAATGTTTGGAGTCAGAAAATTTTCTAGAATTCCTAGAGTGTTTTGCTATGGGCATAGTCTTTGTCGTTACGCAACTACTCTTAGATGCAGGCCAATTCCAAGAATTTTGGTAATTGATCCTATGTTTTGGGTTGCTACCATTAGTTGTGCTTTGTGATCTAGCAGAAGGCATCACACTAGGTTTGGAATTCCTACCTACGTCTTGTGTCTTGTTCTTAGCTTCTGCTAGGTATTGATTATGAACCATGTCATTTGAGCTAAATCTTGGCATGTTCTTTAAACTATTCCTAAAGTTGCTAGATACAATCACGTGATGAGGTTTTGCAAAGGCAGATTCTCTTTCCTTAGGAAAATAATGTGAAGTGACTGGTTTTGGCAAATCTTTATTCACATCAACTTGGGAGGCAAACCGTGGCTTTGAAATTCTAGGTCGTACAGACTTAAACGCAGTTGGTTGTCTAACAACTGATTGGTTTCTATGTGGTTGTAAAACTGGTTTCCCTAAGATTGATGATTTTGAAAACTTAGTATTCATACTATTTCCTGTTAATTTTCTTAACTTATTTTTTAATGCTGCAATTGAAAATCCTTTTTCCTAAAGTTGAGCTTTGAACTCGTCATTTTTAGCAATCAAAGAAGTTGTGTGTTCTATAGTCTTAGCTCTTACCTTTCTCATACTCAATAAGCAGAGCATGTAGTTCACCAATTGTCTTCCCCATGTTATGCATATTGTAGTTCCTTACAAATCTAGCAAAGTTACTTGTGAGGCCATGATTAGACCAACACTAAGATCTTGTGGGAGCACATAACTAAGACGCTACAGTTGCGCAACATAATTCTTCATCTTAATGACATATGGTCCAACTGTGTTTCCCTCTTCTTGTTTGCAAGCAGGAAAGTGTGGATTAGGTCAAACCGCTCCACTCCAGCTTGTTTCTCAAACATAGATTTAAGCTCCTGAAGAATTTCATAAGGTGAGGAGTTTTCAAACTGTCTATGTAGTTCGGAAGTCATACTTCCAAGCTTAAGACCAGCAACCTGATTATGAGCATCATAAACCGCATTCCACTACGCAAGAACTTTGAGCAGTAGAATCAACAGGTGGAGCAGGGTAAATAGGCTGTTCAATGACAGACAATTTCTTTTCAACTCTCAAGACCATCTTAGGTGAACGAAACCAATCATTAAAATTTAAATAAGAAAGTTTTTCTCTTTTAAACATCAACCTGAAAGCCGAATGGTTTATGTTTTAGATAGGTACTGCCATCTACAAACATATTAAGTTCAAGATTTTAGTATTTTCGATAATACTCTTTGAAGAAAATTAACTACCCATGTTTAAATATATAAACAATTATTTTCTAAGGCCTAGGATCCTAAATTGAACTACCACCTTCACATCAGTTGATCTGCTAGCATGGTGTATTCAAAAGGTAATTGACGATCAATAATTGCAACCGGTGCAATTCCTAGAACATTATGGGACTTACTTTATTACATTAATATGCTAGTAAGCATGTTTTATCTCATCTATGCCTTGAGCATAAAGTCTCACCAGCTTACCTCAAATATGTCGTCCAATCAAGAACTGGTGATTATGTAACACCAACATCTCACGAAAAGTGTATAATCACCTTGGGTTTGCAATCTCACTACGTCTCACGTAATGTAAAAGGCAAATGTAAGTGTTTTTTCAAATTAGATGACAACAACTTATTTGAAAAGGGTATTCATATTTGACGTGGCAAATATGTACGAAGAAGCATGCATACATCTTCGTATCATGAATTTTAATAAAAACTTTACTCAATTAAGTTATTTATTATGGTATCACTTATTTTCTTTACATTTCATGTATAAATAGTGTTACCTTTAAAATTTGACGATCCAACGTGTTTTCGAATCTAAAGAATTCTTATTTTATCGCGGAAAAAGATTAAAGAATGATTGAAAACCATTTAAACCCTAGACCATTCTCGCTTTCTAAATAATTACAAGATATCAGGGATTTATAGAGTATATAAACCTCAAACCCTTGGTGATATGCCTTGCAAATAAATATTACTTTTGCAAATTTCGTCATTGATAAAATTCAATCTTTGATTTAAAACACATTATAAGCTTATTAAATTGCAAGTCTCGTCGTGGGAAGTTAAGGTATGAGCCCTAACATTATTGATAACCGCACCCGATTGACTCATAAGACTTCGCAGTTAACAGTCTATAATAAATCTTATTTCATAATTATTAGTCATGTTTATATTTTCTTTTTCGAAAAACCCTTTTTTTACACAAGTCAAAAACTTCTAAAAACAAAAAAATAAACTACTAATACACATAACATTTATTTAAAAAACCACCTAACAATTAACACATGTAAATATTAACGATGATTATAATTATCAAATAATTAAACTATGTATATATTCATATAAGGCTCTTTCTTCAAATAAATCGGGCCATATACATCGATATAATCGATTGCGTAAGACATATATGAATATACACCGCATAGCACATAAAAGCCGATAGAAAATATCAGTCGACTTCAGGCCCTGACAGGACATAGCTAGGGTCTTCTCCAGCTTTTGTAGTAAACTACAAAGTCGTAGCTTACTGAGTTGTGGATCTACCATAAAAATTTCAATTTTTTTTGACATACGATGAATATTTTATGAATATTTTAGTAACAGTGTGTCAAAAAATCCGAAAAAACTAAAAAACAAAACATTCTATGTTATAGTTATAATCATCGAATTTGAATGTCAAAAAATTAACAATTAACCAAAACAAATCATATATCAATCCATGATAAACTTGCATGTGTTTATCACGAACCACAAATTAACTATTAATTAAAACTCGATCAATTAACAAATTAAACTACAAATTTAACACATAAAATTTCATACAACCTAGGGTTTTGTCTAATTAATTTTATCCACTATAAATATCTAATCTTTTATAATTATAAAACCGCAAAAGGATTAAAATTTTAACCAAGAATCCTTAATTTGTCAATTTTACTTCTTTGTTAATTCAAATTACTTAAACCTAGCTCTGATACCATGTTGGTTTTTTAACAACTATGACCAATTGAAATCATGCGGTACAGCGCGGGTAAACATTTTAAACACGTATAGAATGCATAATTAACTAAGGATCAAGAAAGTGTACCTTTTAGCAATTAACATAAACACCATCTTGAAATACGCGCGTGTATAAATCGAATACCACGCAATAACCACCCAAGATCTAAAGGTAGATCTCTCTACTTCAACACACACAATACGTTCTTAGCAAACAATTAAGTTTGATAGTAGTGAGTTGTTGATAAGCTTGCAAACACCACGTTCTTTAGAATCAATATATGAAACCTTCGTGGTTTCCTTGAGTCGAACGAACACAAAACCGAATCCCTTTGGGAATTTTAGTCGATCGCACAAGGGGAGAGGGAGAAAAGGAGAGGATTTTAGAGATTTAGGTTTTCAAGTTATGAGAAAACTAAACACCCTAAGCCTCTATTTATAGCCTCCTAAACTTGGCTTGCAAGTTAGGCAATCCCACCTCCTTTGGGATGTGGTTTGGTCGGCTAAAGGAGGTAAGGGAAACAAAACCTTAAACACTTTCATTTATCCATAAACCTATATATTAGTCTTTAAACTATTTATTGACTAAATAACTATAATTCATTAATTTTATTCATTTTCCCACCACTGCTACCATTCCGTTAAATACTTATATTATTATTTAACGCTCGTTAAACTTTATCACTTAAATATATTACATTTAATATATTTATTATTAATTATTTTACGTACTAACGCGTGCGTCCCCGTAGGCTCGAATCAATTCCCAGACATATATTATTTCTACGTGGACATATTCTAACACTTTTTATATATGTGATTATGATAAGAGAAAATTCCCAAAAGGGCCTTCCGTACATGTGTGTTTACATGTTTTGGTCAAAAGTCATCCTAATTCCCAAAATAGCCATGCTCTACTGCTCTACCGCTCTACCCGCTTTATAGCTTGACACATGTCCACTCAATAACACTTTTTCTTGGCCCACAAATCAGTGGGTTGGCTCACCACTTAAAGTAAAATTACCCGAATACATTTGAAGTACTATTTTGTCTTTATGTCCACGTAAGATGCTCTACTGCTCTACTAAGATTTGCTCTACCACTTTGGGCAGTGTGCTAAATTGTCTAAAAGATTTCATCGTAACGTGTGTTCAATATTTTTTTTGAACAGGTGTGTTCAATATTTACTAAAACAAAAAACATACAAATAATTTTCTCTCTCTTAACAACTCGTTTCTCTCTCTTGAAACACATAATCGTTCCGATCATCACTATTCCGATCAAAAATCAATTGGTTGTGACTCGCTACCATATCAGTTCAATTGTGGTTATGGGTGAAAGACTTTATGTAAGTTTTTATTTGATTATCAATTTTGCATCCTTCAATTGATTTAATCCCCAATTTTTTGTGTTTTTTTGAAAACCCTAATTTTTAAAAAACCCCAATTGTTCGTCCTTCAATTTATTTGTTTTGCCCTTAATCTGATTTGAATACGCATGATAGTTCTAGGGCAATGCACGTTTTGGATGATATCATTCATGAATGACTTGTTTAAATTAAGTTCATAATTATTTATAAGAGTTGAGACTTATGATAATAACTAAATTGTAGGATCCCTTTATAATTATTGTTGACATTTATAATTAACAGTTTCGTTTTAATTTTTGGTTTAGGTTTATAATGCTAAGGTTAGTATTAGATCAAAGTTAGAAATCCTACAAACCATTAGATCGAAGTTGAGTTGGAAGGAAGATCGTCTTGATATTTTTTCCCGGACTGTTTTTGGACCATGGTTAAACATACAAACAACACTACATGATAATCATTTGCTGAATTTTTTACTTCAACACCAAAGATTCATTTCTAAACCATCTACCAACCAACCCTTCATATTTGATATTGATGGTCATACATTAGAATATGGCAGGGAGGATTTTTGTTTGATTACGGGTTTTCGGTTTGGCAAAGTGAATTTAGATCCTGATGAGGAAGATCTTTCTGAATTTCGTATGCATGTTTTCCCAAAGATTGAAAAATTAAAGGGTGAACATCTGTTAGAGCTTGTTAACAAAGATGTTAAGTTTGCGAATTTGGATGATGAGGATGATGTACGTGTTTGTTTGCTGCTTGCGTTAGATTTTGTTTTTATGGGTCATGAGCTTAGACATGTAGTTTCAAAACCCATTGTTAATTTAGCAGATGATTTTTATAAATGGGATGCCTTTCCATGGGGAGAATATATGTGGTCATTCTTTCATAAGAGGGATTACAACGTTGCTGTAACTCATCAAAAATTTTGTTAGAAACACGAAAGTGTCGGTCACTTCCATATATAATTTGTTAGGAATACGAAATTTCTAGGAAAGTGTCGGTCACTACATAGATAACGATCGTTAGCTCGTTAAGTAATATTTGGAAACTTACATAGCTAACTTACGAAAAAGCCCATCGGCAAAGCCCATCCATAGCCGGCCATTGTAAGTATATAAACACCTCTCCCTGCCTTGGAGAGGTGGTTGGTTGTTCATTATTTCACACACATAATATAAGTTTCCTTTCATGTTTCTTTCTCTCTCTAAAATGTTCATCAAACCACTCTCTCTTTAAAACCACCTCTATTTCCCTAACCTTGTATGTTATTTGATTAGTCTACAATTGGTATCAAAGCCATGGAGTGATTTGTTTAGATTTTGTGTTTGTTTTGTTGGTTCGTTTAATTTTCTAAATCGTACGATATTTCGTGTTCTTTCTTTGTGTTCGAAGCTTTTATATTCACTAAAAGATCATTTACAAAGTTAAACTTGATCTAGTATCTGTTGATATAGGTATATAAGCTTTGAATCAAGAAAAACTTATTTTTTTTACAACTTTGGTTTTCGAAAAAGTCTTATAAAGTACAAATCTTGATTTCAAAATTTTTGGCTTAAAAACCATAAAGTTTGCATTTTTAAGGTACCTATAGGCTTGGTAATACTAGTTGTACAAGAAAATTTGGGAAAAAACAATCAAAAGTTAGTCTTTTTGTGTTTTTGAGATTTTGTGTTTCGTCTAGTGTTGACCGAATTAGCAACTTTTTAGTTTTAACCGAATTGGCAATTTTTGTTTTAACCGAATTAGCAACTTTTTAGTTTTAACCGAATTGGCCGTTTTTAGTTTTGACCGAATTAGCAGCGTCTCAAGTACCGACTTAGCAGCTTTCAAGGTTCAACCGAACTCGCAACTACACGTATTAACCGAACTAGAAATTTCTTTGACTTGACCTAATTCGTAGATTTCCATGTCAACCGAATTAGCAGTTCCATGTCTTAACCGAATTCGCAGTTCCAGTTTCAACCGAATTAGCATTTCCATTGTTAACCGAATTCGTAGTTCTACGTTTCAATCGAATTGGCAGTTTTCTTTGGCAACCTAATTCGCAATTTTTCTTTGAAACCTCAAATTTGCTAATCGAAAATTATACGGTTTATTTCTTTGATTTATAAAATCCCGTGAAACATTTACTTATTTTCCTAGTTTAATCAAGAATTGTAAAATCCCGTGTAGTTTCACGACTCAAAACACACAAAAGACAACTCATAACAACACAATTACTTTCAATCACCGTTCAATCAAACAAGTAATCTTTTATCATACAACTTTCACAATGACGACTCTTGCTAACAAAGCGATTCTTTTGGGTGCTAACAATCGTCCACATATGTTGGAAAAGATATGTATGATTCTTAGAAAAGCATAATGGAGCTATACATGATAAATAGACAACATGGACGAATGATCCTTGAATCAGTTGAAAATGGTCCACTCATCTGGCCTACAATTGAGGAAAATGGTGTGACTAGGCCAGAAAATACTCTGAATTGACTCCTGCAGATACAATTCAAGCTGATTGTGATGTCAAGGAAACAAATATCATTCTCCAAGGATTACCACCAGAGGTCTATGCACTTGTTAGCAATCATCGAATCGCCAAGGAACTTTGGGAAAGAATTCAACTTCTCATGCAAGGAACTTCATTGATGAAACAGGAAAGAGAGTGTAAACTATATGATGAATTCGATAAGTTTGCTTATAAGAAGGGGGAAACACTACATGATTTTTACTTGAGATTTTCACTGCTACTCAATGACATGAACATCTATAATGTGAAACTGGAACAATTTCAAGTGAACACCAAGTTTTTGAATACTCTTCCTCTTGAGTGGAGCAAATTTGTGACAGATGTCAAACTGGTTCGGGATTTGCACACAACTAACATTGATCAGCTTCATGCTTACTTGGGACAACATGAATTTCATGCAAATGAAGTTCGTTTAATGCATGAACGCAACTCAGATCCGCTTGCTTTGGTTGCAACCCATCAGATGACCCAGTCTCCTTATCAAACTCATCAGAACTCATACCAAAACTCTCAATTTCAACCACAAGTTTCACTATATCAGTCTCCACAGTATGGATCACCTTATCAGTCTCAACAATACTCAAACAATCAATCATCAACACCTCTTTCAATCACTTATCCATCCAATGATTATCAATCATCAGTTCACCACAACGTTTATTCTCCATCACCTCATCATCTATCCCATAATTAGAATATGCTACCCTCAGTTACTAACAACCTAAAAATTTCTCCAACCAGACTCGGGTCTAATTGTTCTAGTATTCAAGCAAGGTGATGATCCCATTGATGCCATCAACCATATAATTGGTCCACTCCAGGAGTAAGTGGAAGTAGGACATACGACTCCAGGAGTAAGGAGAAATGTAATTCTGGGAAACAAAGGACTGTTATTTGTTACAACTGCAAAGGGGAGGGACACATGTCCAAACAATGTACTAAACCTAAAAGGAAACAGGATGATTCATGGTTTAAGGATAAAGTGTTGCTGGTACAAGCTCAAGCAAATGGTCAAATTCTACATGAGAGCAACTAGCAATTTGGCAGATCAAATTTGTAGAAGGTCCCAATCACACACAGAAATTAATGTCATTACTCACAATGCTTCTTATCAAGCTGATGATTTGGATGCATATGACTCTGATTGTGATAAACTCAACACTACCAAAGTTGCTCTCATGGCGAATTTATCTCATTATGGTTCAGATGCTCTCGCTGAGGTTAAAACAATCATGATAATGTAGATAACTTGATGAATCAAGTTGTGCAGGCGATGACGTCTTCTGAACAGTCAAGTGTTGTAAATAATTCAGAGAGTGAAATAACCAGTAATAGCAATATCATTCCTTATTCTCTGTATGTGAAAGAATCACAACAGATAGCTGCTCAGAATTCTAATTCATCTGCACAACAAGATGCACTGATATTATCTGTGATTAAACAACTGAAAACCCAAGTGATTAACTATACCAAGATAAATCTGGACAATAAAAGTGTCAATGATACTTTAACTGCTGAGCTTGAAAGATATAAGGAACAAGTTAAAGTTTTGAAAGAAAGACAAAATGTTGATTTAAAGAGTAAAGATAATATTTCAGATTCATGTGAACAGTCTGTAGAGATTGATCGTCTTAAACAAACTCTTTCAGAACATTTAAAAGAAAAGGAATCTTTAATGCAAACGGTTACTCTTCTCAAAAATGATTTTAAGAAAGAAGAATCTAGAAACATTGATAGGGGAATTGCCTTAGAAAAGAAGATCAAACAGCTAGATAATATTGTTTTCAAAAGAGATATATCTACGCAAACTGTTCACATGTTGACAAAACCTCAGTTTTTCTATGATCATACCACTAAACAAGCTCTAGGTTTTCAAAATCCTTTCTATCTGAAGAAAGCTCAGCAGTTGGAACCAAAGCTTTATGATGGTAATGTCATTAAGAATACTAGTGCTATTGTGATTCCTGACTCTGAAGAGACCCTTATACTTGCTGAAGAGAGTCGTTTAAAAATGCTCTTAAAACAACAGGATCCTATGGTTTTAGAAAAGAAAGTTATTATAACACCAGTTGATTATGCTGTTCTCAACCAACTTTCTCAAGATTTTGAAACACGATTTGTTCCACAAACTAAATTATCTGCTGAACAAGCCTTTTGGTCTCAGAATTCTATGAATTCTTCAGATCCTAGTCCTTCTTGTAGACCCACCAAAGTTGAGGTTCCGAAAGAACTTCCTAAAGTCAGCATGGTAAATACGAGTTTGAAGAAACTTAAACACCATCTTGCTGGTTTTGATGTGGTTGTCAAAGAAAGAACCACGGCCACAGCCATCACTGAGGGCTCGTGGGGGTTTGAACATACAAAAGCTTGTTTTAGGGATGAAATAATTCCATTTGTAAAAGCACTGAAGGACTTGTTCAATACATTTGATCAATATTTGATTGATGAACTTTCTAAAGTCCAAAATGTCTTTCATCAAATGGAACAGGCTGTGGAACAACATCGTTTAGAGTAAAAAACGTTTGAAGTTCAAATGAATCAAGTTTTAAATGAAAATGAGTGACTCTTGGAACAAGTCATTACAAAGTATAGTGAACATAATTGTGAATTCTTCTGTGGATAATGCTTATGAGAATGTGCATGAATGTGAAAAGTGTCTCAAACTTAAGACTGGGCTTCTCAACAATAAGGATTTCATTGAAAAAGAGATTTACGATAAACTATTCAGAAGTTATACCACTCTTGAATAACATTGCATCTCTTTAGAAGTTGATACTCAACTTAATTAGGAAATTTTTCAAAGAGACAATTTTGTTTCAAATCAAAGTGCTCCAAGTTTTGATCAATATTTTGAATTAAGTGAATTGAAAGCTCGGTCCTAAGAGAAAGACACGTCATAAAGAAGTTTAAAGAGAGAATTAAATCTCTAAGTGAAAACATGAATGAGGATAACGTCCAAAAGGACATAGGAAAGAGATTAAACGATAAAATTTGATTTGATCATTAGGGGTCAAAAACCTTATTGCTGAGAATGAACATTTGAAACAGACTTATAAGCAGCTTTATGACTCGATTAAACCAGCACGTATTTGATCAAAAGAACAATATGATGTGTTAATTAATCATGTCAATCAAAAGTCTGTGGAAATTTTTGATTTAAATGCAAAAATTCAGGAACAAGGGTTGGTCGTAACAGCTCTAAAGGATGAATTAAGGAAACTAAAAGGAAAAGGATTAGCTGATAATGTTGTTAGCAAACATACTATTGATCCAGAAATGCTTAAGATTGATGTGGAATATTTAAACCCTAGATTGGTTAACAATAGGTCAGCTCACTCTGACTACCTTAAGCACACTCAGGAAGAAGCTGCGATTCTTAGGGAAATAATGGAACAAGGAAAATCAAAAAATCCTCTAAATATATCCTTAGACTCTGCTTGTAAGTATACCAAACAAATTCAGGAGTTTCTTATAATAGTCGGACAAACCTGCCCTATCATCAACAATTCAAGTGAAAAATTAGTGGCTGTGACCCCAAAGAACAAGGACCACCGAGTTAGATTCACTGAGCCCGTCACATCCTCAGGCAACACAAACACAAAAATAGCTTCTTCATCGAACTTAGTTTTTAACAAACCTATGTTGTCTTCTACAGGAGTAAAACCGTCTACTAGTGCTAGCGGATCACAGCCTTCAGGCAATACAAAGAAAGATAAGATTCAGCGAACACCAAGTAGTACTCAGAAGAATAAAGTAGAAGCCCACCCTAGGATAGTTAAATCTAGTTTGAAAAATAAGAACAGTGTTGTTGAACCTAAAGGAACTGCAAATGTACAGCATTCCAAGCTTATTGCGAATTCTAAACTTCTAAGTGTTAAATGTAATGGTTGCATGCTTTCTGATAATCATGATTTATGTGTTCTTGATTTTATCAATGATGTGAATGCTCGTAATAAATCTAAATCTGTTAAGAAAAGTTCAAAGAGAAAAGTTTTGAAACCAACAGAAAAAGTGTTAACAAATATTGGATACACTTGGAGACCTACTGGTCAGACCTTTACTATAGTAGGAAATGTGTGCCCTTTAACTAGGATAACCACAACTGCTGAAGTGCCCCTTAGGAAACCAACTGCTCTAGAAAGTGATACACCTAAGCCTGTGGTAACATTGGTTTACTCAAGGAAACCTAAGAAATCTAAAACTAATGTTCCCGTTAGCAAACCTAAGAATATTAAATCTTTATCTGCTAACAAAAAGGAACCCAGTAAATCTTGGGGATCCATAGTTTTTGATGTTCCATCTTCCTCTCTTGATGAATGCAGGTCGTCCAAATTGTTCTCTGGTATTTGGACTCCGGCTGCTCCAAGCATATGACCGGAGATCGCTCTCAGCTCACCAATTTCGTCAATAAATTTTTTTGGTACAGTCCAAATTTCAAAATGATCATGTGGCAAATAAATTGGGATAAAATGGTGATTATCATATTGGTGGAAAGTTTACGATCTCAAGGATTTACTACATAGAAGGACTTGGACACAACTTATTCTCCGTTGGGCAATTCTGTGATTCGAACCTTGAAGTTGCTTTTCGTCAACACACCTGCTTCATTCGTAATCTAGAAGGTGTTGATCTATTGACTGGATCTCGAGGCAACAATCTGTATACTCTGTCTCTTGGAGATATGATGACGTCCTCTCCTATATGTCTCTTGTCAAATGCCTCAAATACTAATTCCCCTAAGCTATGGCACCGGACGTCTAGTCATCAGAACTTTGGTGCAATCAACCCGTTTTTTTTTATTTATTAGCTAGACACGGTCATGTTCGAGGTCTCCCTGGCTAAAAATTGAAAAGGACCATCTAAGTTCTGCTTGTGCAATGGAAAAGCAAGAAGAACCACAAAACCTAAATCAAAGACGAATCATCCAAGAAAAACTCATCTCTTTGCACATGGACTTTGTGGACCAATGTGTGTCGCAAGTGTTAAAAGAAAAGAAGTAACATCCTCGTCATTGTCGATGATTACTCTCGATTTTACATGGGTAAAATCTTAAGGTCAATAAGAATGAAGCACCAGATTTCATAATCAAGTTTCTCAAGATGATCCACGTACGCTTAAAGTACTTGTCCGCCGAATCAAAAACAATAATGGAACGGAATTTTGTTAATCAAAATTTACTGGTGAAAATTATAGAAGGTTGGCATCTCTCATGAAACATACTTTGTTGCTCGCTCTTCACAGAAAATGGTGTCATTAAAAGACTAACCGTACGCTAATGAAGCTCTGCCCTCACAAAGTTGATTTATGCAAAAGCTCTATTCTATTCTTACTGGTCAGAAGCATTGCTACCGCTGTTATATCCCAAAATGTTCCATCATACGTCTTCATCACGCAAAACACCAATGAGCCTTTTACATGTCAAAACTTACACGACTTACATTCCTTTCCATGTATTGGTTGCACTTTGTTATCCGACAAATGATAGCGAGAATTTAGGAAAGTTACAACCGAAAGGTGATATTGGTATTTTCATTGGCTATGCACCCACAAAGAAAGCATTTCGAATTTACAACCAACGTACCAGACGAATCATTAAGACAATTCATGTAGATTGTTGATGAACTCTGACAGCGATGGCTCTGAACACAGTAAAGTTTAGGACCCGCACCTTCATGGAAATGACTCCTGCAACAATCAGTTCAGGACTCGTGTCAAACCCTCATCCTTCAACACCGTTTGTACCACCTTCTAGAACTGATTGGGATATTTTATTTCAACCATTGTTTGATGAATTACTTAAACCGTCCATTCAAGTGTTGATCGCCTTGCTGAAGTAGTAGCTCCAAAACCCGCTACATTAACCAGTTCACCTTCCTCAACAACTGTTGACTAAGATGCACCATCACCTAGTAACTCACATAAACACTTGAAACTCAATCTCCTGTCATTCCTAACGATGTTAAAGAAGACAATCATGACTTAGATTTGGCACACATGAATAATGAATCCCGTTCTTTGGGTATCCAATTCCAAAAAAGATTCTGGAACACTTATCGTCGGATGTTTATACATACTGATGTGCAATACACTACTGTTCTCCTAACTCAGAACACGTTACCAAATAAACCAATGATCATCCTTTAGACAACATCATTGGTGAACTCGAAAGACCTGTTTCCACAAGACTCCAACTCCATGAACAAGCATTATTTTGTTACTATGATGCCTTTCTCACATCAGTTGAACCAAAGAACTATAAATACGCATTAACTCAAGCATGTTGAATTGAAGCAATGCAAATAGAGCTTAATGAATTTGAACGTCTTAAAGTCTGGGAACTAGTTCCTCGTCTAGACAAAGTAACGGTTATTACTTTAAAATGGATCTACAAGGTGAAACTGGATGAATTAGGAGGAATTCTAAAGAAAAAGGATCGTTTGGTTGCTCGTGGTTACCATCAAGAAGAGGGAATTGATTTTGAGGAATCTTTTATGTGGAAAACGTAGAGGGGGGGTGAATACGTTTTCGATTAAAAATAAAAAAATTTTGTATCAAATACCCGAACAATTATGACTTAATATGGAAAATACTAAATATAATCTATGACTATTAAGACAATATAAATCATAAATAAATCATGTAGTCACAACACAAGCATACACAACAATCCACAACATAAGCATAAAGAGATAACGGTATGTAAAGAGAAAGACAGAACCCGAGACAGATGATTTTATAGTGGTTCGGTCATGGAGCTCCTCTCCGCCCTACTCTACTCCTCGAGTACCCAACTCAAGAGTTACTTCACTAGATCAACAAGCTCCCTTCTCGGCCGAGAAAACCTTACACAACGTTGCTTACACTTTATCCGGTACAAAGCTAAATACCGAGTCCTAACACCGGTAGAACCAACCCATCGTCACTTACACTTTATCCGGTACAAAGCTAAATACCGAGTCCTTACACAAAGGGTAGACCCAACCCAAAACCCCATTATGTTTTATGGCCCAACATACCAAACCTTGTGTTTTATGGCACAAACACATAAACCATCTAAAACAATGTGATTACAATAGTGAATACAATAAAGATCCAAGACATATGTGTTACTTGGATATGAATGCATAATCTATATGAGCTGTTCATTGATATAAAAATCCCTTCAAATGAATGATGATGATGAGATCTCAATCCTTGTAGATCTACATATATGTATGCTTTGTTGTAGGTGGAAATGACATTGATCTTCAAGGCTTGCTTTGGTGATTCATCATGAATTTATGCTTACAACAAGAATGAGTGTTAGAAGCATTAAGATCCTGATAAACATGGGTAGTTTAAAATGAAAACCTACAGATCTAAATGAGTGAAAAATGGTGGAAAAAGTGTGTGAAAAGTGGTGAAAAATGGATCGAAAAGGCTCCTTTATTTATAGGAAAAGCTGAACAGAACCACCTACTGTTCACCAATGGAACCGGCTTGTAAATCAAAGGGAACCGGCGGAACCGGCCTACAGTAACAAAATCCAAATTTTGATTTGCAAAATCTTAAAAGATCTTATGCAATCTTGGAGAGATTTTTCCAGATTTGGTAAGATATGGTGATGTCATGGATGAGATAAAATTACAAGCTTTTTTCTTTTAAAGAAATGTGTTAAAGTAAAATGTATATATTCTTAAAATGTAAGTTACTTGTGTTTAAAAATATGCAAAGTGTGAAATAAGGTTTGATCATAATGCAACATAACAAACATGTATGAACCTGTGTTGTAACATACGAGGAATCGAGACGTGGAGATGTGTTGATGTATATTGACACAAAATATAATTACGAGTAACTTTACAATTTAAGTTATGTATTACAAGTTACATGTTTGTCATCAATAAAACAAACGAGACTGTGTAGATTAAATACCGTAATATTTGCACTAACAATCTCCCCCTTTTTGTTGATGACAAAATATGTAAACGTAATATATAGTAAATGTAAAAGTTACTTGTATCCCCGTACTACCTTTACATTACCTTCTTTCCCGTTTTTTTTTTTTTTTTACACTCTTCCTCCCCCTTTTGTCGAAACAAAAAGGGAGTGTCCTTGGAGTTTAACTTCATTTCTCCCCAAAAAGGCGAGCTTCATCATCCTTAGTGAAGTTAAATGGTCTACTCTAACCCCTTACGTTGTTGCATCCTCTAGGTAAGTGTTCTTGGTCTATAACGAATCATTGAGCAAAACTTTGGAAAAGCTTATCCTACAAAAAGGTTAGTTTCGTACAACATGAAAAAATATGAAAAATATATGAAGAAAATGACATCTTTCTTTTGGTCGAAACGCAAAGGATTGTCCAGAGATAAAAATGATGATGGATGCGTGCATGCTTCCTCCAGACGGATGCTCCCCCTCATTCGAGGCGTCAAGATATGATAAACCTACAAAAAAATTAGTACAAAACTGGATTCGCCCTTGGAAGAGTAAAATATATACAACAGAGTGTATATAAGATGCATGCTACAAATGCTCGACGAAAGCTCCCCCTTGCTTGACGGCATCAAATATGATCCTACAAAACAAAAATTAGTACAATAATAGGTTTTGTCCTTAGACAAATGTGTCATATATAAAAAAATGTATAGACGACTCAATATGATTTTTTTGACGAATGCTCCCCCTTGCTCGAGGGCGTCAAAATAAACCTACAAAAAGAAAAATGAATAATGCAAACTTCATCCTCAGATGACTATGATGATAGACCTAAAAAGGAATGCAAATTTTGTCTGTAGACAAGAATTTCGTACACATCAAAAGTGAATATATAATCTTTAATCCTACATAATGATGATTAGTGCAATATGTACTTCGTCTTTTGAAGAAGTCATGTATATGATGCAATATGATTCTCTAAAACTTTAATGCAATATGATTTTTCAAACAAACGTCCTAAAAAGAAAGTCGATACTATCAACAAATATAATCCTACTAATGCATCATCAGTGGTGGTTTTGGTAGCTTGAGTTGTTAAGGTTTTAAGAGATTTATTTAGAATGAGACGTCATTGGATTTAAGAAAGAACACTTGGATTTTGACAAAAGAATGCTTATGAGTGTCAGGATAGTGGAAGGTTGATTTAAACTCATTGTTGTATTTGTTGTGGTGATTTATAGGTTGTGGTTAGTTGGTGAGAAGTTTCATGGTAATTCATCTTTGCAAGAATGGCAACTAGGGGAAGACTCAAGTTTGATGGTTGCAAGAAGGTTCGTCTTTAAACCTTACTTAGTTGGTTGATGAGGAAATTTAGGTGATAGATATGATGACTTTGTGAGTAGTGAAAAAATGGTGCGGAAGATGGTGATGACAATGCAGGCAACTAACAATGTATGCATAAAGTAATGAAAATGATTATGCATGCATGATCATGTAATGAGATGTATGGATTAGAGTATGATAAGAGCACAAATTACTTGATAAATAATTTCGACTTCTTTATTGATCTACAAAATTCCAAACGGGTTAGTACCGGATAGAAGCAAGAATATCATTTCACAATATGAAACACGATCAAGTATTATCATACGAAAAACTTAACAAGTAGACACAAAGATAGACATATATACAAACAAGGCATGTTCGAAAATAGGCACACAAAAAGTAATACTCTTAAGCTAAGCGAAAAGGAGGACGAATGATGCCACTAGCTTAAAGAGTCATTATACATGTTCGAAAAAATATTGGATAATTTTATGAGTTTTAGAAGGACTTAAGAGCTAGATAAGTCAAAACCAACTATTGGGTGATCTTAATACAAGTCTAAATAACCTAATTAAAGTGTTGGATTAAAAAGTTAACTACCCCAAACGGCAAAAATACCTACTGAAGAACCGGCATGGACGGTTCCATTGGCCGAATGGAAACCAGGCCTAATGGCTGCAGGCAAAACATGGAAACCGCCTGCTGCAGCCAAGGTTCATATTCCTTAAATTTTCTAGTAATCTTTAAAATGAATTCTAAGCCTAATTTTCACATATATTAGTAATCAAATGAATATACTTGACAATCTTAAAGGCTCATTGGAAGGATTCAATGCTTGTACCTTATAGTTTTCTACTATGCCAAATGCTCCTAATTCTAGAGGGGAATGACAAACAAGAAGCATGAATTGCATAAAAATCAACCAAAAGCCTAAAAGATTTAGTTTAGAAACAAGCATTTAAGAAATCAAACATAAACAACACAAAAACTAAGAACATTCATACAAGAATATGATTCAAATAGTTAAACCAAATGCGAGCATAATGAAGAAGATGATTTTAGATTAGCAAACGATTGCACTAACAATGACAAGAAGTATATTGATTATATGCTTGTCTCTTATTGATTTTGAGTTCATTTATTTGTGAAGAATCATATCATACCAATGTCTATATTGTTCCATCGCTTGTTTGTCTATTTAGGTTCTTAATTAAAATTTCAAAATAATATGGTTTTGAAAGGAAGATCATAAAATTCTACAAGAATATCAAAAACACTTTGACATAACATAAGTGCTCAAATAGCAAGTATATCATGTAGCAATGTCATGTAAGGAGCAAGATGAAAAGATCATGTAAATTACTAAAACATCAAAAATATAGATTTAAGGAAGAGATCGCTCTCAGCTCACCAATTTCGTTAATAAATTTTTAGGTACAGTCAAATTTGGAAATGATCACGTGGAAAAGATATTGGGATATGGTGATGATCAGATTAGGAATGTTACGATCTTAAGGGTTTACTACGTAGAAGGACTTGGACACAACTTATTCTCCGTTGGGCAATTCTGTGATTCGAACCTTGAAGTTGCTTTTCGTCAACACACCTGCTTCATTCGTAATCTAGAAGGTGTTGATCTATTGACTGGATCTCGAGGCAACAATCTGTATACCCTGTCTCTTGGAGATATGATGGCGTCCTCCCCAATAAGTCATGGCTATGGCACCGACGTCTGTCTCATCTGAACTTTGGTGCAATCAACTATTTAGCTAGACACGGTCTTGTTCGAGGTCTCCCTAAGCTAAAATTTGAAAAGGACCATCTGTGTTCTACTTGTGCTATGGGCAAAAGCAAGAAGAAACCCCACAAACCTAAATCTAAAGACACCAACCAAGAAAAACTCTATCTCTTGCACATGGATCTTTGTGGACCAATACGTGTCGCAAGTGTTAATGGAAAGAAGTACATCTTCATCATTGTCGATGATTACTCTTGGTTTACATGGGTAAAGTGCTTAAGTTCAAAAGATAAAGCTCCAGATTTCATAATCAAGTTTCTCAAGATGATCCAAGTGCAGCTTAAAGTACCTGTCCGACGAATCAGAACAGATAATGGAACTGAATTTGTTAATCAGAATTTGCGTGAATATTATGAGAAGGTTGACATCTCTCATGAAACATTTGTTGCTCTCTCTCCACAGCAAAATGGTATCGTTGAAAGATGTAATCGTACGCTAATTGAAGGTGCCCGTACAATGTTGATTTATGCAAAAGCTCTGTCATTCTTATGGGCAGAAGCAGTTACTACCGCATGTTACACCCAAAATCGTTCCATCGGTCTTCGTCATGGCAAAACACCATATGAGCTTTTACATGACAAACTTCCTGACTTATCATTTTTCCACGTATTTGGTGCACTTTGTTATCCAACAAATGATAGCGAGAACTTGGGCAAGTTACAACCGAAAGCTGATATTGGTATTTTCATTGGCTATGCACCCACAAAGAAAGCATTTCGAATTTACAACCGACGTACCAGACGAATCATTAAAACAATTCATGTAGATTTTGATGAGCTGACAGCGATGGCTTCTGAACACAGCAGTTTAGAACCCGCACTTCATGAAATGACTCCTGCAACAATCAGTTCAGGACTCATGCCAAACCCTCCTCCTTCAACACCGTTTGTACCACCTTCAAGAACTGATTGGGATATTTTGTTTCAACCACTGTTTGATGAATTACTCAACCCTCCATCAAGTGTTGATCGCCCAGCCCCTGAAGTCATTGCTCCAATTGCTGAAGTAGTAGCTCCAGAACCCGCTGCATCAACCGGTTCACCTTCCTCAACAACTGTTGACCAAGATGCACCATCACCTAGTAACTCACAAACAACACCCGAAACTCAATCTCCTGTCATTTCTAACGATGTTGAAGAAGAGAATCACGACTTAGATGTTGCACACATGAATAACGATCCATTCTTTGGCATTCCAATTCTAGAAAACAATTCTGAAGCATCTTCTTCTTCGGATGTTATTCCCACTATTGTGCAAACTGCTGCTCCTAACTCAGAACACGTTACTAAATGGACCAAGGATCATCCTTTAGACAACATCATCGGTGAACTCGGCAGACCTGTTTCCACAAGACTCCAACTCCATGAACAAGCCTTATTTTGTTACTATGATGCCTTTCTCACATCAGTTGAACCAAAGAACTATAAAGACGCATTAACTCAAGCATGTTGGATTGAAGCAATGCAAGAGGAGCTGAATGAATTTAAACGTCTTAAAGTCTGGGAACTCGTTCCTCGTCCAGATAAAGTGATGGTTATTACTTTAAAATAGATCTACAAGGTGAAACTTGATGAATTAGGAGGAATTCTAAAAAACAAGGATCGCTTGGTTGCTCGTGACCGTCAAGAAGAGGGAATTAATTTAGAGGAATCCTTTTCTCTAGTGGCTATACTTGATGCTATTCGAATTTTCCTTGCATATACAGCTCACATGAATATGATCGTCTACCAAATGGATGTTAAGACGACATTCTTGAATGACATTCTGCGTGAAAAAGTTTATGTCAGCCAACCAGACGGGTTTGTGGATAAAGACAATATGAATCATGTGTACAAGCTTAAGAAAGCTCTCTATGGGTTGAAACAAGCTTCTCGCGCGTGGTACAATCTTTTGTCGAAGTTTTTACTTTCTTAGGAATTCTCTAAAGGAACTGTGGATCCCACATTGTTCATTAGAAGGCAAGGCAAAGATATTCTCCTGGTACAAATCTATGTTGATGATATAATTTTTGCGTCTACTACACCTGAACTATGTGACCAATTTTAAAAAATAATATGTTCCAAGTTTAAGATGTCGATGATGGGTAAAATATCATTTTTTCTAGGAATACAGATTTCACAAAGTCCTAGAGGCATCTTTATAAACCAGTCTAAATATGCTTTAGAATCTTTGAAAAAATATGGTATAGAATCTAGTGACCCCGTGGATACTCCCATGGTGGAGAAATCCAAACTGGATGAAGATACACAAGGGAAAGCCGTTGACCCTACATACTATCATGAAATGGTGGGCACCCTTATGTATCTCACAGCTAGTAGACCGGACCTTACAATTGCTGTATGCATGTGTGCCTGGTATCAGCCAAAGCCTATCGAAAAGCACTTACATGCTATAAAAAATCTTTAAATACCTAAGGGGAACCATTAATAAAGGACTCTAGTATCCAAAGGATTCTTCTATCGCTCTAACAGCTTATGCAGACGTTGATCATGTGGGTTGCCAAGATACTAGACATAGGACATCTGGAAGTATGCAATTATTGGGAGACAGACTTGTTAGCTGGTCAACAAAAAGGCAGAAAAGCGATGTGATATCCAGTATAGAAGCTGAATATGTAGCCTTGTCTGGCTGTTGTGCTCAAGTCCTTCGGATGAGATCACATCTTACCGACTATGGCCTTGGATTCAATAAAATTCCAATGTACCGTGATAACAAAAGCGTTATTACCTTATGCTGCAACAATGTTCAACATTCTCGATAAAAACATATTGACATCAGATTCCACTTCATAAAAGAGCAAGTTAAGAACGGAGTAGTAGAGCTTTACTTTGTTA
Source organism: Tanacetum coccineum (assembly GCA_026074375.1). Taxonomy (NCBI): domain Eukaryota; kingdom Viridiplantae; phylum Streptophyta; class Magnoliopsida; order Asterales; family Asteraceae; genus Tanacetum; species Tanacetum coccineum. The sequence goes on along the minus strand of BQNB010084428.1, from coordinate 5,353 downwards.
ATACGGAGTATCAGCTGCCGGACATCTTTACTAAAGCCCTTGGCAGAGAAAGAATTGAATTTCTTATCAACAAGCTGGGAATGCAAAGTTTTACGCCGGAGACCTTGAAACAACTGGCAAATGAAGCAGAAGAATAGTGGTGGTACCTATTCAAATATCCTGTATATAAAATGTATATTTATTAAAAACCAAAAAAACCAAAAAGATTTTTCATTTTTTAGAAAACTTTTATAAAAACAAAATACAAAAATATAAAATACTTAAAACCAAAGAAAAAATTAAAAAATGAGAAAAATATAAAAAGAGGTAATAATGGCATGTCTTCTGAAAATCGATAACATTTACGGTCTTAGAAATGTCATTTAATAATGATACGAGGCTGTAAATGAAGTTCGAGCAGAAGTTCAAATGTTTTCAAAACATGCCAAATGGCTTGCTATTATTTCAGATAGCAACCCGGTCATCATCTTAAAGGCAAGTATTTCAAAAAGAAAACTTGACCTCATAACGGGAATTTATTCTCGGGCATGGTCTACTTAATGACCATGCAAAGGCTTGTGTTTACTTTGCAACACAACCCGTGCTTTCTATATACCATAAGTGTACGTGTCAGTGCGCTTATGTGTTAAAATAAGAGAAATCTTATTTCATGGTGTTTGATTTTCAAAAATAAAACATTAAGTCATCAGAAAATGCTTTTCAAAGACATTTGACTTCTCAAACAACGACTACTGCTCTTTAAATAGAAAACGGGTCATTGTTTGAGGGGGAGAAAATGTCAAATATCTTCTTCATAATAAAAAATGTGATTAAAGGAAAAAGGTTTTTAAACAATAATAGAATATCATTTTTTAAAGAAAGTTAATTAAGTTTAGTTTATGTGTGCCTTATATGTTATGTGTTTATGCCTTTAGGGAGTAAATGTGTGAATTTAAGTGGTTAGGTATGTAGTACAAAAACTACTAAGGGACTATTTGTGCAATGTGTTATCTTAGAATGACCTAAATAAACTATTGTTGCTTATTGGATAAGATCTCAAAAATTAGAGGGTGAAAGTGTTCAAAACAGAAATTGTTTTAGAACATCACCCACACACTAGTCTCTTACTCACACCAAACACACACTTAAAGTATTTATTCCTTCCTCCACAACCTTCAAACGCACGATCGCCCTCTCCATACCATCATTTCCAGTCATTAACAAGCTTAAGGTATAACTAATAATTTGTTCTACACTTCCTAAACATCTCATACCTTGAAGGAATTGCGATTTCATCCATTTTTGAACTCGAAAACCCTAATTTTTTGAATTAGGGTTTCTCAAAATCAAAAGTGGATAAATCTTCAAATTGTTTGAGGGGTTTTGATGGCATTGGAGTGTAGAAGACTTGTTTAATGCAGTTTTATGTGTAGTTAACATATGAATGAGATATGGTCGACTGTTTGTCCGAAATTTTGGGTTTATGCGCAATATTGTAAAAGGTTTGTGGGTTTTGTGCTAAGAAGCTAGATTCCTTAGTCTTGAATGTGTTTGAGTTTCTATATCATATTCTTGTTTGTATCAAATCTTGAATGAATGCATAATGTTGTATATTCGAAATCGGTTTGAAGTGTTTTAGCGAATATTGTTGTTTTTGTGGTGATTCCTGTGAACTAAGTGCATATATGTTGTGATAAAAATGCTAAAGAATCAAGTGTGAATTTATGTTTGTGAAATTTAAAGAACCAAACAACTCGTTTTCATATGAAACCGAACAACTAGATTCTTTTAGAACCGAACAACCTGTACTCTTTAGGAACCGAACAAATAGGTATGCTTTGGGAACCGAACGACTTGTTCCCTTTGAGAACCGAACAACTAGTTTTTTCCCTTTGAGAACCGAACAACTAGTTTTCCCCTTTAAGAACCGAACAACTAGTTCCCTTTAAGAACCGAACAACTAGTTTTTTAAGGAACCGAACAACTAGCTTCTTCTTTGGAACCGAGCAACTAGTTCTCTTAAAGAACCGAACAACTAGTTTTTCTTAAGGAAACGAACAACTGATTTTTCTTTAGGAACCAAACTATTAAGTCAAGTTAGTAAACGGTTTATCTCTCAAGACCAAAAACACTTAAGATCAGTTTTCCAATTAGAAGGCGATTTAAAACCTGATTTAGGGAATTAATTAAAATTGGTTAGTGATATCTCTCAAGCAAGTCTAACAACTGGCTTATATTGCAAGTAAACATGGTTAACTAAAATTAGTAGGATATCAAAATTCTCTACTAGTTAGATAGATCTCGTTTCCTAATCGTCAAAGATGTTTCATTATTTTCTTAAGACATTTTTTGTCAATCTAAGTTGTCATTTAAAGGAATATATCTTAAAAAGTGATAAAAGTCTTAGAGTGCCTAATCCTTAAGAAATTTTTGCATCATGAATCAACTCAAAGTGCTTAATTAAAAGGTCTCTATAGGTATTACCTCATATCATAAACTGTATTCGATCCTTTCCTTAGCAAATCATGGATACCACAAAAGCCTCATCAACAGGCTTTGGTGATGATTAGTCCGCTCTGCTTAACCATCTTCAGATAGAGAAATGCAATCTCCGACTAAGCTCCACTCTCAAATCCAAGGAACCTACTCTTCAAGTGGTATTAGACGCTCTGAAACTCACTTCCTTCTATAAAGCATTTGAGATCACTGCTGGTGTACCAGAAATCTACATGCAAGAGTTCTGGGTCACTGCCTCCAGACATCATTCTTCACTTCATTTCAAGATGAACGGCAAAAGCCATACTGTTAACGTTGACAACTTCAGAGATATGCTCCAGATTTGCCCTAAACTCCCAGGTCAGAAATTTAAAGATCCTCCATTTGAAGAGGAAATTCTATCTTTTATTAGAGATCTTGGACACACTGGTGAGATAAAGGTATTATCTGATGTCAATGTTAATCACATGCATCAACCATGGAGATCATTTGCTGCTATCATCAATAAGTGTCTAAGTGGAAAAACTACTGCTCTGGAAAGTCTTCGCTTGTCACGTGCTCAAATCCTTTGGGGCATGTATCATAACAAGAATGTTGATTATGTCTACCTGCTGTGGGAAGACTTGGTGTATCAAGTGGAGAACAAGAACTCTAAGAAGAACAATGACATGTGTTATCCACGATTCACCAAAGTCATTATAGACTACTTCATGGCAAAGGATAAGTCAATACCAAGGAGAAACAAGATGTTTTGGCACACTGCCAGGGATGACCCCATGTTCACCACAATAAGAGTTATCTCTAAACATCAGGACACACAGATATACGGTGCTATTCTCCCTCAGCACTTAACCAACCAAGCCATGTTGGAGTCTGAAGCTTACAAGACTTATCATGCTTATGCTACTTGTGAGAAGATTCCAAAACCTAAATATCTAAAGAATAAAGCTAATCCTGGATCATCTCCCAAGAAGAAGTCTGCTCAAGCTTCTAAAGGTAAAAGACTCAAGACATCAACAAAGGTGGCTAAACCTGCCAAGAAGAAGCAACCTGCAACAACGTTAAAAGCAAAAGATTTAAATGTGCTATCTAAGGTTGCATTATCTAAAGTTGAACAAATGAAGTTGGCTACCAAGAGAAGCAAGACACAATTCCATAGCTCTCACGCCAGTGGTTTAGGTGCAGATGAAGGAACTGGTGTCTCACCAGGGGTTCCCGATGTACCTACATATAACTCTGAAGATGAGCATATTTCTTGGAAGTCCAGTGACAAAGACAATGATGATGAAGTGAACATGAGTGAAAATGATGATGATCAAAGCGATGACAATGCTGATAATGAAAGTGATGATGATCAAGATGATGACAATGAACAGACTGAATCAGACAATGATGATGACGACTTTGTTCATCCCAAGTTGTCTACTTTTGATGAAAAAGAAAGACAAGATGAAGAAGATAAAGAAGAAGAGTGGTTTGACAATGAAGCATATGATGAAGAAACTCAAGGTGGCAATGATGAGAAACAAAGGATGGATGAAGAAGAGACAAATGAAGAGGAAGAAGCGAATGAATTGTACAGGGACGTGAATGTCAATCTGGAGGGAATAGATACTGAAATGATGGTATGTGCCTAAATACACATACCTTTGACCTTTAAAATCAGACTTAAATGACCAAAAATGTACCAAAAATACATTGTATTTGTATGTTTTCATTTATATTATGCAGGAAACGGATATCCGATAAAAGGACGAAAAACGAAGCCCAAAACAGCCAAAACCGAGCATGGAATGGAAAAGCGTGGACAAGCCAAAGTCAAAGTCAACCAAAGTCAAAAAGTCAAAGTCAAAGTCAACCCCAAAAAGTCAAAGGTCAATGCCAAAGCCGTAACTGAAGAAATTCTTAATGGGCCACCCTTACCCATCTAATAGGCCGGGTCAGCCCATTAAGGGTTAATAAAAAGACTTAAAGCACAAATCATTTAAAATGGCCCATACCCTTTGATATATTAAACCGGCCCAAAATAATACATATGGCCCAAATCCATGATAACAGCCGTTAACCTTTAACCCTTTCTATAGTTAGTCCAAAAGGACTAACTGTGCAAACCAACATATAACATGGAGGGACCAAAGCTACCAAGTCCACAAAGTTGTATCACCTACAAGGACTTTCGGTAATAACAACATACACCCTTGAGGACCAAAACTGCCAAGTCCCAAAACCCCTTTTACACCACAATGGACTTTCAATGAAATAAAACCATATACACTGAGGGGCTACTTTTGCCAAAACCCCAAACCTATTACCCTGCTCCCAAACAAAATAGTTTAACCCCTTTTCCCGTCAAAACCCCCATTGGCACTATTCACTGTCTTTTTCTTATAACCCTGTAACATAACTCCAAACCCATCACTATCCCTTTCAACCCACCCCATATGAAGCCATATCCACCTTGGCAATCTAAGAAAACGCCATTGGCTAATGAAAAAGACAAATCAATCAAGGGTCAAGACTGATGGGATTAGGCTCCAAGCAAAGTTAAGGGCCAAGATTGATTTTGAGGACTTACTCACACAACAAACACACAGCCTTAAACTCTCTCTCTGAAGAAACACATCAAGAAGCTCAAGACTTAGTATAAAATAGGCTAGTGTAGTTCATTAGCTTTTGTCGAATTTTGTTTAAGTCAAGCTTTGAATTAACAAATTTGTACCATTTTTTTATTGCAATTTACTTTACTGTCATTTTTAAATTACTTGTCATTTACTTTATGCATTGTAATTTCTTTTAAGTTAATGAAAATTTTAAGTCTTCTTTAAATACTTGTCATTTACTTTATTGTCTTTTAAATACTGTCTATAAGCCATTATAT
>BQNB010084427.1:0-28755 GCA_026074375.1 Tanacetum coccineum | reverse complement strand
CCCAACGCAAAAAAAAACAATATATTTTAATGGCAAAAAGTTACATCACAAGCCAAAGCACAAAAGAAGAAACAACCTATTTTAATACCCTTCTTATTTCATACATGCCATATTCTCCATTAACACACTCTTCTCACTTATTAATGCACTTGTACTTAAACCTTTTATCACTTCTCTAGTTGGCGAAGAATGCATATCATGGAAACATATCCTATTTTCACAATAATATCCTCTTTTAACATAGAACTAATAACATGTCCATTTTTCACAATTTGCTTCAAGTATCCCGTAGCTAAATAAGAATTAAAGGGGAAGAGGGGCATATAGGGACATACTAAGCAACTTGTAAAAGAAACCTTTGAAAAAAAAGATTATAAAATTATGTACACACAAGCTAGACATAGCAACAAATCTTTTTGAGCAACTGAAATAAAGTAAAATCATTAGAAAGGTTTCAAAAGAAACAGGTAATGAATGACTAAGACATGAAGAGCATCTCCGAATATTGGCTATAAGTACGTTGACTCCTCCTCCTTGCTCTAACATGAACGTAGTCCTTAAATAGTTCAAAAGGTTTATGTTATGTTCAGCTGCCACAACTTACTGTCTGATGGTGAACTCCCTTCTCCATCAACATTCAAACTACCCGATAACATCTTCATTAAATACTTATATCCAAAGAAAGTCACTATGATCAATTGCAAAACCCAATTCCGAACACCCTAATGTCAAAGAGTGAGTAATTTCCTGACATTTGTTCTCCAACGAAATGATCTGCAATCATTAAAAACAATATTTTTAACACCTTTCACACATCTATATCATTCATAACCATATATTTAACTTTTTTATAGAAGTGATCGATATATAATATATGCCATAATTTTCTACATCACCCTCAACTCATAACACTACCTCCTCAAATTTAAGAAATTTATGTGATTATATATCATCAGAGACTACTTTACGACTGTAAAGAAACTAAAAACACAATTTTCAGTTATAAAACGCCAAACATCATATCCTTGATTGTTCTCAACATGAAATACACGCCATATAAGGCAATAGCATCACAGGTGAGCAGAACATGAAATACACGCCATATAAGGCATTATCATTAACACACACAAAAACGAATACCTTGCAATAGCATCACAGGTGAGCAGAACATGAAAATTTTGGTATGATTTGAGTTAGGTTGACCTAAATCAAATATTTTAATGAATAGTGGTGAGCATGTCAAAAGACTAAAATCAGCATATGCTCCATACGTCATTATCTCGACGCCAATTTTTTTTTAGAAGATGTGTGAGATGTAGGTTAGCTTGTGAAAATTTGAATATTTTCACATCCACCTTTAAATAATAAACCAACCAACCCATTTAACACCGTTTCTTCTTTAGCCAAGAAAAGACCTGCTAGCTAGAAAAATACAGCCCAAATCGATTAAGTGAAATAAATTGGGAGGTTGCCTTTGTGCCTGCCTTTCATATGTTTATATGAAAAGTTTCGATTTGGGAGATAAAACATAAACCTGATGAGAAGCATCCGTGTCACTCATTTACAGAACCAAGGCATCGAAAGGAGTTCCTTTGTGCGTCTGGATTGCTCCCTGCTGGCAACAGGATTGTGTTCTCATCAATGAAAGGTGGACTTCTTATCAACCTGATAAAAAAAGTCAAGTAAATAATCAGATGGTGACTTTATTCGACTGTAACCCAATCCATAGAGAGAATATAAACTTTGTAGGAAACAAACCGAATAGTCAGTTGATGCATATTGGCATACAGGTCATCTTTTCTTAGAACTCATGTTAGTCCAAATTAAGAAGCCACTCCTTCAGAGATTCTAAAATTTTATGCAACCAATGTTGTAACATATATTAGAAGATGACAGAACTATAGACAAAGTAATTGATTATGTGGGTATATTAAGAAATAGTTAACTTAAGTTCCAGCACTAACTTCCAAAAGACAACCAAGACTGCACAAGAAATCATATTAACTAAAGAGTCGTGTTGGCATGAAATTTATATAAAAACTTAACCAAGACTGCACAAAAAAAGTCGAAACAAACTCAATCGCAATGAACCTTTTGAAAGCATCTGCGGATTTTGATGTTTCAAAATACATTTTAGAGTAAACTGCAAAAATCATCCCTGTGGTTTATAGTTTATGACACTAATCATCCCTAACCGATACTATTGGCACTAATCATCCCTGAGTAACAAATGTTCAGCAAAAATCATCCTTATTGGGGATGATTTTTGCAAAAAGTTTAACAAAAAGTTTTGCAAAAATCATCCCTCTAGGGATGATTTTTGCCGAACCTTTCACCACTCAGAGATGATTAGTGTCAATAGTATCGGCTAGGGATGATTCCTGTCACAAACTATAAACCACAGGGATGATTTTTGCAGTTTACTCTATATATATTGTACACAGAATTTGATATTTTTCACAAGAAGTTAGATTCAAAATAAATAAAATATCGCTAGAAAAAGTTGAATTTTGTGACGAAAAAAATTTGTGGTGTTCTTGATATTATTTTCATCAATTATTTTGTTCAACAAAAACTTTAAAAAATTTCTATATGATAGTTGACAATAAAAGATACATACTTTTAGGTAATTATTTGGCAAATTATTTGAAATGACAATTACAAACAAAATACTATTCAAGAATAAACTTTACACAACATAACCTGCATGTTTAGAAAAACGTTTACACGTCCTTATACTACATAACTTTGGCGAGGCCACCCAATTTTCCTTCATCAATTCTTTGTCGTCCTCTTCTTTATTCCTTTTATTCTATACAAAGAATCTTCGTAGCTAATTTCTTTGTTCCTTAAAATTTTATGAAAGAATTCTAGTTGTGATAAGCACTAGAACTAGGTTCACGTAATGATGAAAGTGATCCAATTGTAATCAAAATGCAAGAACCACTACTGAGGATGAAGTAATGGCTCCTAAGAGTTGGGAAGACGAGCGCCGACATAACCCGACCCCATTACTAGAAAGGCTAAAGCTTGTAGATACAGGTATATGTAGTAGCGATACTTCCCATATGCAAAATCCAAGCTAGCACTTATGAAGATTAGAACTCCGACGATGAGCTCTAGAATAAGAAGACTGTATATCCATATAATTTTGCTTAGATTCAGAGTAAATTAAGTGCTTATTGGCTTACATTTGGGTCATCAATTACCACTTCAAAATAAGCGCATGGGGAACTAAGCAAGAGCAGCAAATATACAATCCTAAAATTAAGCACATAGCCCAGCCCACAGATTAATTTTTCTTCTTCTTCTAAAAGTGTATACTAGAGTTATCAGTAAAGTGTACCTGTCACTGATTTTGAAGCGACGGTTTATAAGTGGTTTCGATAAATCTTTTGAAGCGTCTCCATGCTTCTCAGTGACGACCCATTCATTCACTCTATTAGTCTCGAAAAGTCCAATAAAAGTAGCCTTTGTCCGGTGGAGGGACATGACATTCTCAAACAGAATCCAAATTATCACCAAATGGAAAGACCTACGAATTGGAAATATAAGTTTGAGTCGAAATCTGATAACACAAACATAAAAATCGAAGGCATATATAGAAACCTGGGAGTTGCCACTGCATTTAGAAGGGTTATAATGATTGGGATATAAACTGAGCCCCATTTAGGAATGGCAATTTCGGGTACCAAAATCACCGTAGGTAGTACAACACAATAGAGCATGAACGTAACAATATGGGCTATAATCTTTCTTACGAAGAAGAAACTGTAAATCACGTATAGCTTCTTCCATAATGTGACTCTCTAGATATCAAAATAAAAAACAAATATCAAAACTGTGTATTAACCGTACAAATTCTTAAGACGTACCAATTAATAATGATTGTTAAGATCATACCTTATTTCTTATAATCTCCAAAACCATTTTCCTAAAAAGGTTTGCTGGACCACAAGACCAACGATGTTGTTGGTAACGAAAGGCCTTAAATGTGCTTGGCAATTCGTTTTTTACCTGTGTTTCAAAAAAGGAATTTAAAACAAGGGACTTAATTTATACAAATGCATACCATACTTGCATACAAAATTGTTTATCTCGAAGGTCTTAACTAGAACTTACATTTATATCTTTTAATGTTTCTTATTTACTTTTAAAATGGATTGTAATTTACCTTTATATTACCAAGGTACAAGAACTTCCATCCTTTAAGGGTAGCTCGGACCGCCAAATCCATATCTTCAACTGTTGTGCGGTCTTTCCATCCTCCGGCCTCATCAAGTGCAGCCATTCGCCAAACTCCGGCAGTCCCTAATGCATTTTGGGAAGTTAATTAATAGCATCAAACATAATAATATCATTAATTATCACCTAGTGTACAGCACACAGCAACATATAGTTTTTCAAGCCAGTGAACAATATTCATATGCGATTCTTATTTAGTTTTTTCTTATTGCTTAGAAAGCAACAAAAAGAACAACAGATTCTTAAGAGAGAAATTTGATTACCATTAAATCCAAAAAATGCATATGTTGAAGAACCAGACTCTTGCTCCACTTTGAAATGGTAGTCAAGTGACATCTCTTGCATTCTTGTCATTAAGCATTCATTTGAGTTCACTGCAACATAATACCATCAAAAAACATATAAGGCTTTATCAGATCCTAGTATTTACATGTATATATTTTGATATCTACTTTATAGATATGATTTACAGTTAATTACTCGTGTCTAAGTAGTATGTATATTCATTTACAATTCTAACTTAATGATGAATTAGCCTAACACCGATCTTATTCGCCACCCCGCTTTAGATAGGTAATTATGTCATGTTGGAGAAACGGTCATGCAAATTTTAATGTTAGAAAAACTAGGAAGCCCACGTTCCTTTTGTATACGAGGCTCAAACAATAATAAATAGACCTGACAAGAAATCATGAGTCCCACCAACATAGATCATAAATGACCGAAACAAAAACAATATGTAGACCCAAACACAGCACCAAATGAATTAAGTCAAGCATACAGATCCGCCTATGGACCTCGTTACCAACTCTGAATAACACTTTACAGATGCACCATTCTACCCATGAAAAATTAGACCTTGGCTTTACGGCTATCCATCCAGTACAAGGATACTATGCCATTTGTATCCAAATTAACACCAAATCCGAACCCAGTTTTGTACTCGATTTAAAGACCCTATCATTTTGAAATCACAGCTTATACAAATTGACACACATCACCACATGCAACAGCCATTTTATATTACGATGCTAGTTCTTACTCTTAGTGAAAATCTCGGAAACGATCAATATAGTAATTAAAGGCATGTCTTATGAATTATTAATTTGGTATCAACTAATGTTAATAACACGGTCAAGCATGCATGGTTGAAAGTACTATTAAATCTGTATAAACATAATGCATATAAAATGCTATTACACTTTGTATTTTCGATACAGAAATATAAAAAGACTAGTTAAATTTATTTAGAGTAAAACACGTGAAACATGAAACATAGATTATAAGGATCAATATGAAGGCAGTTTTCGTTTCCTCAATAAGTCAAAAGTCATGTGGAGACAAAATTGACACATAACAAAACATGGGGACTATTAAATTACTCTATCAATTATGTAAAGTTAGATCCTACTAGTACTGCATGTGTTAAAAGATTTAGATGTTTGCCACAATTCGTATGCATTTCTCACGAAGGGTACCTATTTCTAGTGACATATTATTCGCGGATTAACATGAGAGGATGCGTAAAATTAAATGATTTTTTTTAAGAGATAAAGATTGAATTAGAGAAAAATATTAAACACCAAAATGAGGTTTGTTTGAACAGAATGTTTACCAAATTTCCAGCGAGTCTGGACGAGGCCAAGTTCAGGGTTATGATGATGATACGGTATAGTTTGTAACAGAAAATCAGGTTCGGGTTGAAAATCAGCATCAAAAATTGCAACATACTCGCACTCGTTAGCATATTGATGTTTTAGGCCTTCTTTAAGAGCTCCAGCTTTGTATCCCTTTCGATTGTCCCTAACTTGATAGTGTATGTTTTTACCTTTACTTGCCCATTTTTGACATTCAACTTGTACCAGACCCTGTTTACCAATCAAATCAATGTAGTGTCAAATTTTCATTATAGATTGCACGTAAACATGCGTGTATACAAGGTACAAATTAATGTCCTACAAACATTTGCAATACATTTTATGTTATTAAACTTTGAAGTTGCATACTGTAAAAAATCACATAAACAATTTATCATACTTTATACTCCCTCCATCCCACATTAAGTGTCCACTTGACTTTTTTAAAGTCTTTTTTCTTCAACTTTGACCTTAATGATTTCTTATTATGTTATATGATGCTTGATGCAAGATATATGAATGGATAGAGTTTTGAATATATTTTTCGTTGGTATAATTTTCGTTTAATATTATATAACACAAACAAAAATATTTATGGTCAAAGTTGATGTAAAAAGACTTAAAAGATTTCACTGTGGACACTTAATATGGGACGGAGGGAGTATTATGAGTGACCTGTCCTACAAACATTTGCAATACACGTACTTTGTGTTAATAAAATTTGGTTTCATACGTAAAGATTCACATAAACAATTTATCATACCATATCATCTTTTAAATACACAAAAAAAAACATCAAATTTTGTTCCTTTACATTTTGAGTTAATAGAAGTTTAGATAAAACACAACTGTGAAAGATTGATGGAACTAATAAGAGGCAATTGCATATATATCTTTTAAAAACTCATAATCGCATATATATTCAACTCAAATCTATAATTGCGTATATGTTCTTCCCAAACACAAAAAGTCTCATATATATCCAAATAGTTACCCCTTCCATCCCAATGTATTTGTCCACTTTTGACTTTTTGAAGTTTTTATTTTTCAACTTTAACCATATTTTTTTTTTTTTGTTATAAAATACTTTATGAAAATTATATCAATAGAAGTACATTTAAAAATCTATATATTTATATATTTTGCATCAATATTATATAACATAAAAAAACTAATTAAAGTCAAATTAAAGTCGATCAAAGAAACGATTCAAAGAGCTAAAATTTGATAAATAAATAGCACGGAAGAAGGGAGTATTTTATAGTATATAATTTAATCTAAAGAATTCATGATACTTAGAGTGGTGAGAACGGTTGAGCCGTTCGGCTCGTGTCGTTCTCAAAAAGTGATGTTAAGTCAGCAAAATGTTAAACAACACTAGACACTGAACGACACCACATTTGTTGAGACATCCGTTGGCACCGCTTTTCTGGTGCCGTTGGGCTATTTTTTTTAATTTACTTAATTAAAAAAAATACCCAATATAACTAAAATTTAAAAAAAAACCTCGAAATTTGGTTGTTTGGGTCGTTTAGCATACCGGAGATCCAATTTGAGTTGAGATTCATTTTTTTGGAGAGAAAAATAAGAGAAATAGAAAAGTGTGTGTTATAAAATATATTGGAAGTGTGTATGAAGTATGAAATAATAAGAGGGTATTTATAGGATTTTTAAGGGGTAAAAATGGGATTTTTTTAGGGATTAAATTTGAAAAAAAAGCTCCCCCAAACGACTATTTAAAAAAAATATATATATATATATATATATATAGAACGGCACCAGACCGAACGGCGAGAGCATCGGAGTTGTGCGTCGTTCGTTTAGCTCGCGCCGTTCTTTGGCACGAGCGAACAACTCAACCGTTCCCCCACCTCTTATAATTTAAATACTCCTTCCGTCTTTAAATAAGTGTCCACAGTTGACTTTAAAAGCCATTATTCTTCAACTGTGACCTTAAATTATTTTGATTGTGTTATATAATACGTGATGCAAAATATATGAATGAATTGAGTTTTAAATGTATTTTTATTGGTATGATTTTCATCAAGTATTATATAACACAAACAAAATAATTTAAGATCAAATTTGAAGAATAATGACTTCAAAAGCCAATAGTGGACACTTATTTAAGGACGAATGGAGTACAAAATAACTGTTACACCGTTAATTACAAATATACCCTCTAATATTTTTAAACACCAAAAATCACAAAGATTGTATCCCATAAATTTTTTATGAAGATCGTATCTTTATTTCTGGAAATCAGAAGAACATTTCACATGAAAATATTTGTTTTAATTTATTTTCAACACCAAATATTATATCTCACTAGGAGTCCATGTTAACGATCAGATATTCTAAGCATTCATTCAGTCAAATTCAAGCATGCGTGTTAATAATTAATTTATAATTCTTTCAAGTATTAATGATTGATAAAATTAAACGACGTGGACTATATAGAGTCTAGTCTAATTCATTCAAGCATTAATTTTTATAAAGATGTGATGGTAGTAAACAACCATTGGTTGCCTGAGCTTTATCCGTTGGTTATAGACTATCAATAATTCAACGATGGGAAATTCAATCAAAGAAAAAGCAAGAATCATAAATGGAAATATTACATAAAAATTGAAATCAAGATGGTTATAAGATTAGTTGTATAGATTTATTATAAGCAAAAAGGGTATAATAGTTTTGTTATATTTAAATTATAATTATCATATAATTTTTGGGTAAATATAGAGTTAGGACCAAATAAGAAGTTTTCTTAAAATAAGAAGGATAAGAATTAACTATAACCGCATAGGGTGAGTATGGTTCGGTTTTTGTATAAAACCGAAACCGAACCGAAAATTTTCGGTTTTTAATTTTTAGAAACCATTCGGTTTCGGTTTTGTGTCGGTTTGGTTTTTCGGTTATCGGTTTATTTTCGGCTTGGTTTTTCGGTTTCTATACGACTTGTCGAGCTTTGCTTTTGCAAAGTCGATTTAGAATATACCATAAACCAACACCTTCAAAGCTTTAAAGAAACAATCCAAATAAGAAAAATCAAATACACAACAATGATAATAAGAAACAAATGATCATATAAAACCCTTAAAAAATTATTTATGTGTTATAAAGCAACACAATAACAACGATAAAAACCAAATAAACATAAAAAAACTCATAGAAGAGTACTTATTATGTGTCATAAATGACATGTACAAGAAATATATGAAACAAAGAGTAGTTACTCGACATGATATAGCTAATCTAGCGGAGCATATTATAACACCCGGTGTTTTCAAGTCATTGACGACGTCGATAAACCTAATATTTATTTTTAGTATTTTACGCGTTTGCTTTTAATTTCATGAATTAAGTAAAATCGCGTGAGCTAAAAATTAGCGTTCAATGTAAACGGGCATCAAACAATTAAATGTTTACATCAAGCAAGGGTTAAGTAATTATTTTGAGAATAATTATTAACTTTCTTCATTTTATTTTTATCGGATAGGTAAAGTGTATACGTTTCGCGATAAATTGCGTTTAGGCACTCCCGGAACCACCAAAACTTTTCTACGCTTCAACAAATACCCACATTTATACCCAATACATAAAAATTACTCAACAACATCACATATATCTTCTTATTGCCGAAATTATGGCAATTGATACAAAGATATAAGGAAAGACTTCACCACTTTAGTCAAATGTACATCTCTTGCATTTAAACCTAGCCCATACCTTGTCTCTTTGACCAAAAGACCAAGACCAAGACCCATCCCTAAGACCTTACCTTGTTCCTTTGACTAGACCTTCATCTTATATACATGTATACATATGATAAATAAACACATATTGCATAAAACACTTGGTAAAAAGAAAATTTCCTATCTCTCTTTCTCTCTTTGAAGCCACGGCTCAATACCCTCACCCACACAAACCCATACAAAATTTTATTCAACCTATACCCTTCTATACACATCCATTATAAGACATTCTAAGGTATTCCCTTTTATTTTAAATGTATGGTCAGAATTACTTCTCACCGTTCTCATTTTAAATATTCTTCTCATTGGATCTCTTCCCTATATATATATATATATATATATATAAGATATATAATATAAATAATATATATATATATTATATATATATAATATAATTTATTTGTGATAATAATGATAATTTTGTTGTTTAAAGAAAAATAAACTCCTCCGTCCCATATAAATGTCCTTTTTTTTTTTGAGCTTTAAAAGTTTATTTTTCTCAACTTTGATCTTAAAATATTTTCGTATGTGTTTATATAAATACCTTGATTGGAAACATATGAATTGAATTGGATTTTCAATGTATATTTTCATAGGTATAATGTTTCCATCAAATATAATACAACACAAATTGAAGTATAAAGATTAAAAGTTGATAAAGAAAAGACTTTAAAAAGTCAAATAAGAATAATTATTTTGATACAGAGGGAGTATATGCAATTAAAAATTTATTTTTAATATATATGCAATTTTAAATTAAAAAAATATATATATGCAATTCTCTCGATAATGAATTATGGATTAAGATACTCCATAATTGGTTAGAATTCTGTATCCTAACCCTAAGCTGTTATAAAAGCTAAGTGCTTACATTTCACTGTGTACGCATTGCAATAAAACGTAAATGTCTCACCTTTTTGACATTACGCTAAACATACGTTCTAAATTACTACGTATAAAACGTACGTGGATACTTTATGTGACTAATAACAAATCTTCAATTACTATAAAATGTAATTTACTTTTCTTAAAATTATCGATATATAGATCTAACAAATGTAAGTATCATTTCATACATAAATATATTACATACTATCCAATGCGTAATAATAACGTGGAGTTTTAGCGAAGAAAATAAATGATCTAATCTAAATCATACGTGATTAGGTTTTAAATAGCAACAATGTTTTAAATAAATTCACCTTTAAAAAAAGGCTTGGTTCAACATGAAAGAATGATAATGAGAAAGATAATGATAATAACAAGGAATATAATGAGCACTCCTTAGTACTATAATGGTCATTTATGTTGCTTGGTGCTTATTATTTAATGTTATATGCATATTACATTTATTTAAATATTTTGATATAAAACCATTGTTGATATTAAAATTGTTAGATTTTTGGTTAAAATTGATAAAAAAAATTCACATGGTTAAACTATGTATATATTTACGAGTAATTATAGCAAATTACGTATGATACTATAGTATATAAATATATAATATAGAAATTAAAAAAACGAAATTTAGAAATATGATAGGTACGTGGGATCATGAGTGAAAAAAGAAGTAAAAGTAGGTAAATTATTATTACCTTCTCTCATAACCCTCAATTTGTTATGAAATTGATGATTACTCATTTTAAGGTAATGGGTGATTGTATTATAGAAAACCAAACATCATATTTTATTATCATTGTCTTTTCTTACTCTATAAAACCTCTAACCAAGCACCCCGTGATTATTCGTTTGAATATTCTAATAAACCTTTTTGTAGGTTTGTGAGTATTTTTTTATACTTTTTTGTTTTATTATCATATGCCTCTAAAGTACCAAAGTTTGCTAGAATTTAATGTAGTGTGTTAAGGAACATGCATTGCAGCAATCATTTAGGACTCAAAATTGACAAAACCTGTTATGGTGGACCATTCCCACAAACTTTGCGGTCCGAGGTCGACATACCACTAGATCTCGCAAAATTAAATATTTGATATCATAACGATATCTAAAAGTCAGCAAATTTTTGTTATCCGTTTTAACCAATCATTAGTATCATGCCTTGACTAAATGTAGTCCACTACGGCACAATCATATGTACATATTTAAATAAGAAGTATACAAAACATAAGAACACCATGAAACCATGCATCTTAAATGTACTATAACTTACTTTAATAGCCTACTATGGCTATGGCATGTTTTTAGTTATGAAGATACTAAAAAAGAGGTACACATAATACCATGCATCTTAATGTTACTATAATTAACTTAATAGCCCACTATGGCATTTTTTTAGTAATGAAGATACTAAAAAAGAGCTACACATAATAGCATGCATCTTAAATGTTATTACCTTCGTTGCAAAATAAATGTACAATGTGACTTTTAGAGTCAAACTGGTCAACTTTAAATTTAACTATTTTTAGTGGTAATATATAATAATTTTATGCAAAATATTATGAATTGATTAAAGTGTATTTTTATTGGTATAATGCTATTTAAGTATTATATAACAAAAAAAATATACTTAAAGTCCAAAGTTTAAAACATTTCACTTTAAAAAGTTTAAACTAAACATTTATTTGAGACAAAGAACTATTATAATCAAGTAATAGCCCATTATGCACAATAATACCATGCATCTTAAATCTACTCTATAAATTAACTTAAAAAGTTAAACAAACTCCATTTCATTAAACATTGGAACTTGTACAAGAACGAGAGGGTAAACAGAGCTACCCAATTCAATATCGTCTTTAAATGGTTCAAATTTGTAACGTTTTCGGGTTTGTTTCCTAAATAATTTTATGTACCCGGTCACTAAACCCATATAAACCCTCTCAATGAACAACATTACTGACATCACCATACAAATGGTTAAACAAATCGTCAACAATGGCACTACTAATGGCGCTTTGAGTTGGGTCCAAATGGTTTTAATTTGCCCAACAATGTCACCACCAGTACCCGTAAATGCTTCCATAACATATGCCAATGTGGAATAATTCTCCATTTGCTTTGTTTGTCTTGTTCACATACAAAAAAAGATTTAGAGGTAGAGGAATAAATTTAAACAAAGAAAACATATAAAAACAAAGGGTACTCTATTTTTTGCTGATTTTGTTCGGTTTTATGCCGATAAACGGGACAAAATTGTGTAAACAAATGCATTGATTTTAGAACATAAAGTACAGTTCTAGACTTGAAATTTTGCTACAATGAGAGTAAGAGATTGAAGGGTGAGTAGAAGAGGAAGAGGGGATGTCTTTTTAAAGATAGAAATCTTTTGTTTTTATCTTCTTTATAGTGTGGCATGTAACATGGTTGCATGGTTCATTCGAAAGGTAAAACTGATAAAATTAAGGGAATTGATTGGCACACTTTCTTTTTTAATTGACACAATCCAATATATAAACTATAAAGCAGCAATACAACAAATTTAAAAACGTTTAATGTATAGTGTGATGATGTTCAAATAAAAAAAGTGAATGTGCATAATCATACCCTGTTTAATTAATTGCTAAAATGATAAAAACGTGTAATTAAGTTCCACTATTGTTTTTAACCCCCCGGGGATCAAACCTTGAACTGATTATTTATCATCTAAACTGTTCGATGTGTAGGTTTGTGGTTGTTACGTAATACTATATTTATATGACTAGAAACGTGAGCTTATCGGATGCACACATGAATATACGAAGAATACGTTTATTATGTATTTACTATATAACTCGTTTGTATTTATTAAATATATAATATGTTTCACGAACTATGTTTAACGACCGTTAGTTAACCGTTAGACATTTATTAACTAACTAATGCACGTTAAATAACAAGAGAGGGACTTAAAAGTCGGAAAACGAAACTCCCGTCCTCCTCCCTATAGTGGTCAACCTAGGAAAGGTTCTAAGAGGGGTCTAAGAGTCGTTTCTCAGGAAGTGATAGAGTATTGTGATAGAACTTGGAGAGCAAATTTAGTGGGTATATAAACACCCCGTGGGTGCTCATAATCCCACGACACACACACATAACTAAAACCCTAATTCATAATTTTTGTTTCCCTTCCTCCATCATTAATATCGATCAGATCTTATAACCATTTAGGGTTTCGATCACCTAAATCAAGAACAAGCAAAACCCTAGACCTAGTTTTGGGTTTACTTCTTTCTCCTTCTTTTAATTCGATCCAGACGTATACCCTTAGGATTTGGATCACGGTTTTGAAGATCAAACAAGAACACTAGTTGTTGGTTGTTTACGTGAAGCAAGCACTAGCATCCTAACGTGTTTCGTTTGACGTGTAGTGTAAGCAAACCATAGAGGCGATATTTCAATCGCTGTTGAAGTTTCAAGAATTAAGATCTCAACCCGTTTATTGATTTAATTCAATAAACAAAAAGGTTAGGAAATTATATGTGTTAATTCATAATATCAATCTAGATCCATCTGTTGCGTACTCGTAGTTAATGGTTAGCTAGATTGTAAAATCTCAACAGTGGCATCACGAGTTAACTCGTTTGATGTTATGGGTTTCACATCATAAAAAATGCTAGATCCGCTACGTATAATTAATTTATTGTTTTATTAGAAAATCATGACAACAACCATGCATTCTTGTCATAAATAATAAATTAAATCTTGATCTTGAATAATTATTAAAAGTTAATAAAGTAAACAAGGGTAGATCTAATGAAATTGTTAATTTTAATTGAATTTTTTTTATTTATCTGGTGTTAAGGAGCACGCAATCAAGTTACTTTGATGTATGTGGCTCACTTGTGTAGGGCTCGTCCAGCAAGTGGGGCCTTTTGATTCTCCAATTGGGGATGACTCTTTTCTTGTAATGAGGATTGAGAACTCGGAGCATTATGTGATTTACTGCTTTAAATAAGAGTTTGTCTTCACCTCTACCCTTTCTTCTGTCTGTTTTATTAGCTTATGTGTTTTTCCTTGTTACTTGTTCTTCATATTTGCAAAAGATTTTTGAGAAATAAAACGGACTAAATACTTATATTGAAACTTGTTTAAATTATTGATTCTAGCAAGAGGGTGTGGAAAATAAACTCGAAGAATCTTGCTTTAGCTTCCTCGAATTATTTGGTTTAATTCTCGTCTGTTAAAATTACATATATTATTCCTTGTGACATTGGTATGTGTTTAATTACACATACCTTTGACCACTAAAAACGGACTTAAATGACCAAAAACGTATCAAAAATACAAAGTATTTGTATGTTTTGCATTTGTACTATGCATGTAATGGATATCCAAGAAAAGGACAAAAATCGAAGCCAAAACGACAAAACCGAGCACGAGAACGGAAAGACCGTAAGAAGTCAAAGTCAACAAAAAAGTCAAAATCAAAGTCAACCCCGGGAAGTGGCATTGGAAAAAGCATCGAAAACCGAACCCAAAAACCTAAATTGCCAAAAGTGGGCCCACCCGTACCCACCTAGTGATCCCGGGTCAGCCTACTTATACTTTATAAACCTTAAAGCATTAATAAATGCCCAACACCTTTATTATTATAGCCGGCCCAACAATGAGCCCAACACCACACCCTTTATAACAATCTCGTTATCCCTTAACCTTCATTTGGTCTGACATAACGATCTGCCGTATTCTTAGACCTTATGAATCTGGTTGGTTGTAAACATATTATCTGGATAATTTTGTGATTGTCTTTACTTGACGATATTCTGATATACTCGAGAGAACAAACACGAACATGAAGAATCACCTTAAGCAAATCTTAGAATGCTTAATAAGGAGGAGTTGTAAATGCCAAGTTTACCAAATGTGAATTTTGTATTTCCAAAGTACCGTTCCTCGGCCATAATCGATAGAGAAGGAAATCCATGTGGATCCAGCCAATATTGAAGCCATTAAAGATTAGACATCTCCTAAGTCACCAACAGAGATTCGTCAATTTTTAGGTCTTGCTGGGTATTACCAAAGATTCATTGAAGGGGGTTTCAAAGATCGCCAAACCAATGACTAAGCTTACTCAAAAGAAGGTCAATTTGAGTGGGGGCGATAAACAAGAGATCAGCTTTTCAACTGTTAAGCAAAGGTTTGTAGCAGTCACCAATCCTTGCATTACCTGAAAGAAGCAAGAGATTTTTCATCGTGCATACTGCGATGCTTCAAAGAAAGGTTGGGCGCTGTGTTGATGCAAAGAGAAAAGGTGATTTCTTATGCATCACGCCATTAAAAATTCATGAGAAAGAACAATACACTGATGAATTAGAACTTGGTTCAGTGTGTTCGCTCTCAAGATCTGGAGACATTATTTATCTAGAACTAAGTGTACTGTTGAATGCATCCGAACACAAAGTTTCAATACATTTTAGATCATAAAGAGTGAACATAAGGCAACGCCGAATGGTTATGGTTGCCTAAGTATTACAATTGCCCATATTTCGTTAACACCCAGAAAGCACATGTGTTGTTGATGCTTTGAGCAGGAAAGAACGTGAACCACCATTAAGAGTTCGAGCCTTAGTCATGACTATTAGCTTGGATCTTCCCCAAACAGATCTTAAATGCTCGGACTGAAGCGTGAAAACCAGAGAACATTAAGAGTGAAGACGTCGAGGGAATGTTGATTGAAAACGCTAAATTCCCAGAAGCAATTAGAGAACAAAAGTTGGAACCCACGTGTCGGATGGTGACCCTGTGCCTCAAGGCAGTAGCTGGTTCCCATTTGTTATGTGCGATGTTGGGATCTGTGAACTAATGCACGAGTCTCCACAAATCAAAATACTTTTAATCATCCGGTTCGACAAAATGTACCAAGACAAGAAGAGAGCTATATTGGTGTGCCCCAACAGTGAAAAGCCGACATAGCCACTTATGTTAGCAAATGTTTGACCTGTGCTAAGGTCAAGGCCGAACATCAAAGGCCATCAGGATTGTTGGTACACCCCAAGATACCCGAATGGAAGTGGGACAACATCACTATGGATTTTGTCACGAAGCTTCCAAAGACCTCTCAAGGCTATGACTCAATTTGGGTGATCGTTGACCGACTCACTAAGTCTGCGATCTTCACACCAGAGAAGAGACTATCCTTTGGATAAACTGGCCAAGAATGTACCTGTAAGGAGGGGTCACTGAGACATGAATACCTGTCTCAATCATTTGTGATCGCGACTCGATATACGCATCAAATATGCTGGAAGGTCACTTCAAATTGCTTTGGGTACTATTTTGGATATGATTACCAGCGTACCAACCACAAATAGACGGCAAAGCCGAGAGGAACATTCAAACTCTCCTAGGATATGATGCGTGCTTTCAAACGACTTTGGAAAGGGTTGTGTTAACCAATTGCCATTAGTTGAGTTTTCATACACAATAGCTACACGCTACATAAAGCCGCTCCGATTCGAATCGACTTTATGACGAAATTGTGCGTTCACCTGTTTGTTGGACAAAAGTTGGAGAAGCTCAAACACGTCGGGCCCATAACTAATCAAGAACCACTGAGAAAATCATCCAGATCAAGCAAAGGATGCAATCTGCTCGTGATCGACAGAAGAGTTTACTCCATCTGAAACGTAAACCAATGGATATTCCAAGTCGGGGATAAAGTTATCATAAAGTCTCGCCTTGGAAAGGGGTCAACATTGGCAAACGGAGAAGTTAAAACCCTAGGTATGTTGAAGCCTTTCAAGGTGTTAGAAAAGGTCGATAGTTGCTTATCAAACTCTGAACTTCCCAGAATATTAAGCATAGTTCATAATAACGTTTCATGTATCCTAATCTGAAAAAGTGTCATGCCGACGAAACCATTAGCGTTCCGTTGGATGGGATTTCATCTCAATGACAAGACTTCAATTTGTATTGAGGAACAATTAGAAGTAGTGGGCCGAGAAGTTAGAACCGGCAGAAGTTAAGTCGGATCCCATTAGTCAAAGTTTCGATTGAACTCCAAGAGAGATCCTTATTTCACATGGAACGTGAAGACCAATTCAGAAGTAATATCCACACCACTTCCCTCAAATCCACACCGTCCGTCAAGTGCTGCAATGTAGCCCCTTGAGGACAAGGCCTCGTAAAAAGGGGAAGTCTATAACACCCTTTGTTTTTCAGTCATTGACGACTCGATAAATCTACAATTTGTTTTTAGCGTTTACGCATTAGCTTTTAACACAAAATGTTAAGCTAAATCGCATCCCGGAACCACCAAAACTTTTCTACGCTTCAACAAATACCCACATTTATACCCAATACATAAAAATTACTCAACAACATCACACCTATCTTATATTAGCCGAATTTATGGCAAATGATACAAAGATATATCAAAAAAATCCACTTTGGTCAAATGTACATCTCTTGCATTTAAACCTAGCCCATGCCTTGTCTCTTTGACCAAGACCAAGACCAAGACCCATCCCTAAGACCTTACCATGTTCCTTTGACTAGACCTACATCTTATATACATGTATACATATGATAAATAAACACACATTGCATAAAACACTTGGTAAAAAGAAAATTTTCTATCTCTCTTTCTCTCTTTGAAGCCACGGCTCAATACCCTCACCCACACAAACCCATACAAAATTTTATTCAACCTATACCCTTCTATACACATCCATTCTAAGAGATTCTAAGGTGATCCCAAGCATTGGCTAACCTTTTTCAAGTATTAATCAAGAAAGGAAAGATTAGGGTTTTCTAAATCTAATCTAGGGTTTCATCTTGCAAGCTTTGGTTTTGTGGCTAAACAAGGGTTTAGCACTTGATTACCATCATCATTCACCATAAGGTCTACTTGAACTCTTTATATTCTTGTAAACTTTCTTTGATATGCATATGTTATTTCTATTTAGTTTAATCACCATTTAGGATTTTATCATGAAAATGGAGTTTATACTTGAAATGATCATTTTATACACTTATATACATGTGGTGTTATTACTTATATCACACTAAAAAGGATGAGAAAATATTGTATCAAGTTATTTTGGTGTAAAAATGATTATGGGTTAATTAGGGTTTTTAAAAGTTTCTTAATATGTTTCAAGTAAAAGAAATACAAGTGACATGTTAAGGTTAATTATGGACCTATAGTAATGATATATGATCATTAAAATAAGGATACAACAAGATGAGAAGACTTGTATACTTATGGTTATTATGTAAAAAGTATAAAGTGGTAAAACATAAAAACTAGGTCAAAAATGGACTTATGAATGTTATGTAAACATTCTGTCCAAAAGTGTTATAAAAATATACTTATTTTATATTTTTATAAGATAATACATTTCACGACGATTCCGAAAAAGTAAGAAACTTGTCAAACGGATTAATAACGAAAAAGTTACGGTAAAAACAAGTTATACGCTATTAAACGGAGTCGTAAAAGAATTTTTATAAAAACATTTTATAAAAATTGTATAAACAGCAAGTGTTGATATTTTTAATAAATAATACATATTTTTAGGATTCCAAAATGATAAGAATCGTAATTTTTCAATTAATAACGAATGAGTTATGAATTTCGCGAGTTTACGACAATTAATACTTTTATAAAACTATTTTTATAAAAGTTACTATTCATGACAGAAAGTTACATTTTTGTAAACCTCATAAAATTATAGAACTTTCAATAACGTGAACGTCCTCGAAAGAATCGTTAAAAACGGAGCTATAACGAATAAAATACGACAAATTACTGGTTATAACGACTAACAAATACGATTTTTATAAAGTACACGTCTGATGTGAACAGTAAAAGTTACATGTTCACGCAGAGGGTCAAAAATATCGCAAATGTCAAATTATCATAATCTCGTCCTAATGACGAAAAGTTGTGCATAATAAACCGATATTAAATTTCGGGCTTAAAAAAAACACAAAGGTTATTCAGTGTTACTAAATGATAATTATACACGTTATTTACTTATAAACGCATTTTAACCAAAACCTTTAGTTGGTGCTTGAAACTATGTAGAATAATAATGCGGGTTATCAAAGTACTATATTACTAGGGAGTTTCATAATGAGGCCTCTTCGGATGGCGTTTCGACGAGTTGTTGGATTTACGATTTAAAGTGTCCTAACTCCTCGAACGTCATGTCATGACCTCTTAGATTATGATAGCCCGAACGATAGTACGATGTAACAACTATAAGATTATATTCAAGTACTCGGTACTTATACGACCTATGATAATTTAGGTTGCATTCGATCTTTTACGTGACGCTTTATCTGCGATATTTGGATTATCTGAACTCAAGGTGAGTTCATAGCCCCACATTTTTACGATTTCAATGATTTATAATTATGGGGTGGAAAACTGCTTCGTTTTATACAAATTGACGCAAGTATTGATTACATTTTTGCCTAAGTAGCGATAAACCCAGTTAAGGCCCATTATCATGAACTGTCAAGTGCATAGATGTAGTTGGGAATTACATTATGTGAGCGCGAATGTTATTTAATAGATCTATTCGGGAAACGACCTCCCCGTTCGGGTGACTTGCTATCACCGAGAACGAACGTTATAGCATGTCGAATTTGGGATGTTTTCGGGTTAAAACATCATTGCGGGCTGAGTAGCAATATTATGCGAACAAGACTGTCGAGCTTCAGTGTCATGAGCTTAGTGTAAATGTAATCTAGTTTTGTGATGCCTGCATGTGTTGCATTATCACTAAAAAGTCTTGCGGTCCTGCATATTTTGATTTATCAAACCTATGAATTCACCAACATTATTATTGAAGTTTTTAAGCAATGTTTTCAGGAGGTCAATAGGCATGGGATGCCAAGGATGCATTGGGTTACATTTTGGATTGCACGCTTAAAGATTTAGGTGCATCATATTTTGGGAAATGTATTGTCAACTTTTGAAATATTCAACAATGAACAAGTAAAGCTATATGCTTTTGTATTAAGTCTTTCAATTAAATCCAATGTATCATTTTAAATGACTTTTTGTGTCGTTCTTATATATCTTGTGCTATTGATTTTGAAGTAACACGCCCCGGACCCTTATTCCGCTGCGACCCAATTTGGGGGTGTTACAATTAGAATGTGAATCTAGTATCCAAAGGACACCGGTTTCGAACTAACACCTTTTTCAGATTTGGATCATACGGGTTGTCTTGACTCACGTAAGAGCACATCTGGTGGCATATAATTTCTAGGAGGTTGATGCGGTCGTCGTAAGACTTCTATACAAAGTTTTACAACTCCCTAGGCAGAGTACCTAACCGTTGTAGTAGTAGTATAGGCAAGACTCGAGGGTTGTTAACGTTCTCTAGGGGAATAGGTTGGGAAGGCTTGATCACGATCTAATAGAATTCTAAGGGTTGAGGGAAGATTTTTTTTGTGTTTTTATATTTTATGAAAGCAGGTAAAATCATATATTGGGGAGGTGGTTGGTTTTAGCTATTAAACTAAATGTAAACTAAACTACTGGTGATAACAATATAATAAAAAACTGTGTTTATTTAATCATGTATTACTCCCTAGATTGATTCTCCTAGTGTTGTTGCTTTGTCACACTTATGATGATCTATGTAATTATTTCCTAAGTCATGAACGAATTACACGAACCCGCCGTCTATTTAAAATTTCGTTAAGGCAATGCACAAGTAAGGTAGTATGAAGACTATGACAAGGTCCCTAAGAGTATATTAAATGCATTTGAAATATATTAAGAGTGGATCAACCATATAAGGGGCAAGGTAGTATGAAGACTATGACAAGGTCCCTAAGAGTATATTAAATGCATTTGAAATATATTAAGAGTGGATCAACCATATAAGGGGCAAGGTAGTATGAATACTGTTACCCAATGGTATCCTTTCTACACAATCATGTTTTCCTAGACATATCAACATCGATATAGACAAAAGCTGGTTTTCTAAGACCTAACATGCATATTCATCACAAGAAGCAACACCACTAAGATTTACATCCTAGGTTTCATACAATCAAAGATAAATACAATAGAAGTTTAGCCAAGCATGTTATAGATAAAGCAAGAACAGATACGAATCACACAACAAGACATATTGAAGTATTAAATAAGTCTTACTTGATAAGAACATGAATTGAAGGAAGTACAATAGGGTTTTGAGGCCCTAAAATCGTCCCTAGTAGCTGCTAAACGAACTAGGGTTCGTACCCTCTTTTTATTCTAAAGTTACACACTTAAAACCCTAATTTCGGGTTGTATATATAGGAAAATCGCTGCGATGGTGTTGCGTTTTAATTGTGATGCCATCATGACAAGAATATTCTAGATAATGAGTTGGGTCGTACAATCTAACGCCTTCTTGAGATCTTGTGATTCCGTCTTGGATATTCTTGTGACGGCGTCACGTGTAATCTGTGACGCGGTGTCCAACTTCTAAGGAGAAATTCTTGAGAAATGTTGGTGTCCATAGTCTTGTCCGTTTCTTTTCCAAATGAGCCCAAGTCACGTGTATTACTTCCAAATGCCTTCCAAATGCAAAATACCTGAAAAGGAACGATTAAGTACCTAGTTTGGGCATAAACACACGACTTAGGAGGTTAAACAGCTCTAAAAAAGTGTATAAAATGACACCTCATCAAATACCCATACACTTGGGATTTGCTTGTCCTCAAGAAAATGGGCTTTTCTATCTAGACAATACCAATATAAGGGGTCATTTTACCTACTCGTTAAAAGTATTTTACAACACAACCTTCTAGACCTCGTAATTAAAAGCACGGAAAGTATATACTAGTACATCACATAAGTGTTTGGGATCCTCTCTTTCACTCAGGTGTATAATAAATTATAACATAAAGGGGGAAATGGAAAATCAACACTCATTACCTGTCATAGTATACAAATTACCATAGGCTTGATAAAGGATCAAACCTCCACCGCTAGGCGCAAGCATTATTCATTACTATCTAAGGGGTCTTTTTTAAAGGGTTGTGGGGTGTAGGTGTAAGATAACATATAATAAAAACAAAAATGGATGGGATACATTTGGGTGGCTTTAGGTAAATTTGGAGTGGATGGGTTAGCTAATTATTTACACAAATACATTTTGGTTAGTTGCTAAGCCAAAACTCGAACGAATAT
This sequence comes from Tanacetum coccineum, assembly GCA_026074375.1. Lineage (NCBI taxonomy): Eukaryota > Viridiplantae > Streptophyta > Magnoliopsida > Asterales > Asteraceae > Tanacetum > Tanacetum coccineum. The sequence continues at coordinate 6,037 of BQNB010084427.1, read as the reverse complement.
ATACAAACTCTACACAACTCTACATAAATCTCTTTCTTTTTCTTTTCTATTTTTTTAATAATATAATACATCATAACTTGGGGTTTATAACACGTACCTCTACACTTGAGCTTTTACATGCTCGATATTTACAATCTAACTAATAACCTGATTTGAGGTGGATCAAAATAACATGAAGATCATCTAACAAACGTATAGGGGTATTGACTTAACTTTTCTTCCTTGTTCTTCCACAAAACAAATACTACCATGAATCCCAATCGTCCCAAAATAGTATTTACAAGGATAAGGATTTAGCAACCGTGTACTCAATGATTAACTTGGGTTAAAACAATAATGTACTAAAACAAGTACATACAAGGTAGGCTAAGGCGATTTGGGTGTAACGATTGGTTAAAGGGTGACAATGCTCTTCATTAAAAGTCCGGCTTAACCAGAAAATTACAAGAACTATGAAAAAGAATAGGCTCGGAGGGTTGTACTAGGGGTATCCTGCACTAAAGGTGAGTGCATGGCAAGGGTGTGGGATAGTTATATGATCGGTGTGACCATCATAACAATTACAGGTTTAAAACATGGGTTAATCTTAATGCCTCTTATCAAGAAAATCCTAGTACTTGCTATGCGGTCTCAGGATGTATCATAAAAACAAGTTCTAGAATTTAATATATTGCTGGTACACTCATATAATTTAATATTGATCTCAATGCTCCAGAAAAGGCGACGAAGACCATACGTACACATTCGTAACGACGGAATAGATACATGTGACTGCTTACTCCTTAACTCGAGAAAGCTAATAGTATAACTATCTTGGGCATCAATAATAGGTACCCGAATTCCTAAAGATCTAAAGGCGAACCTCACATTTTTAGGGTGGAATTATAAGGGTTATTATGCTAGTCATATAAATTCATATCCGTGAGACGCTATTAATACTCGGTTTTTGTCGGTATGTGTCATAAAAAAATTTAAATTTGGGTAAAAATTACCTCTTATGCTATGTTTTGATATATACCCATCATTTTAAGGACAAAGCAAATAGAAAATGAAAGAATAGTTTCTAAGGCTTATTTCCCCCCATACTTAAGTTGAACATTGTCTCCAATGTTCTATAAAGGTACCCGTACAAAGGAATAAAGGGAAAAGAAAATAAGGAAAAGAAACTAGTACTCCCTGGTTTGCTCAATAATGGAGAAGAAACCTGCGATAACTGGTTAAATCATCATCTAAGAATTGTCTAATGAAACTTCCTAAGAACTTCCAAGCTTCTTCTCATCAAATATAACTTGTAATTAAAGACAAAGACAACTATACCAAGCATAAAATGTGCGATATTCAAATATACAATATGAATTTAGGGTTTGACTTGATAAAGCAGTAAAGATAGGATGAGAGAATTGTCAAAGTCATTGGGTTTTGCAGGTTTATAACAGAAGAATACATATTTTAAATGTTATTCAAGTTTTATTTTCAAAAATAATTAAAAACTTTAAGTTTTCTGGACCTGGGCATTTGACGCTGTCAAGGTTTTTGTGACCCCGTCATAGGTGTCGTGGTGATGGCGTCGCGTGTAAATCGTGACGCTGTCTCCACGTTCTGTGAAAACGAAATTTTTATTTTTGATGAAAAAATTCATGCACTTGATTCCATAAGTTAGTTCCTGTACAACTAGCTGCATAAAACCTGAGATTTGACAATTTACTCATATGACTCAAAATTGACGCGAATTAATCAAAACAAATTATTTAACATGTTTGAACTTGGTTCTAAAAACCGGATAGATTCCCCTACACTTATTGTTTGCAAAATACATTTGATTGAAATTACGACGAGGTTAAGAACAATACAAAGCATGATTACAAGATAGAGTTCGAACATGATAGAATAAAATGAAAAGAGTAAAACACAAGACACTCCTAATTGCGAGAAAAGTAAATATTGGGTTGCCTCCCAAAAAGTGATTTTCTTTATTTTACGAGTCTTGTAGCCAGACTCGAAGTCATACGTTCTTACGTGACTTCTCCTTCATCATTTAATCCAGTTACATATTCAGGGCCTAACTCTAAACATTCCTTGTAGAACCCTAATATCTTACTCATTACATAATCAACTCCTCTTCTCTTGTCCTCCTCGTTCCTAAGGTAGACCGATTTTGTGTGTTCCTTTTCTAGGTTAGACAATGAGTTGTATTATTCTATCTTATGGGGCATTTTATAGGTAACTTCATCGTTTTCATTGGTAAACCTAACTACTCCTTCGGGTAGGTCGTGAGTCATGTTGGATATTTCAATAAAAGGCCTCTCTAGTACTACTTGTGACAACCTAATCATGAAGTCTACAACATAGGTGAAGTTTCCTACGAAAACATGCATCTCTTTAATCCTTCATGTGCAATTACTAATTCCTCCATTTGCATTTTCCTTAGGGTCAAGTTTTCTCCTCATGATCTAATTATACATCATTCGGGTCATGATATTAAGAGGGGAGTTAAGGTCAATGTAAGCTTTTTTGATATGTACATGCCCAATGTTGCATGGTATCTTGAGGTTGGATGAGGTTCCTTAGAAATAATGAAGGGATTAGGCCACTTATTAGGTATCTATGATAGGTTAGCTCATCTCTAGTCGAGAGAGTGTCAAAGTATTCTACCGCCAGTTCTTCCGGTGCTGCCCCTTCGCTTTCATTGGGATCATCCTTTCGAGGTTCATCATCATCTCGTATGATCTCGATGAACATTGCTTCACCAGCATCCCCTTTAGAGCAGACAAATTTTGTATTAGAGGATTGGGGAACCAATCCGAGCAATTCAAGCATCGAATTTAGCTTTCGTACTTGTTCTGTAGCGATGGAAGCTAATGGATCAGGTTGTGGGTATAGGTTAGAGTTGGTGTTTCCAAGGTTTCCTTTTTCCTTTTGTCCTACGTCAGGTTCATTAACTTAGGATTCTTCAGGCTGCTTGGGGTGGATTGTGATGCCGTTGATTGAGCTATGGATGTGGGTTGAGCATTGCAGATCTTCAGTTGGGTAAGAACGAGCAGACAAAACTGGGGTAGAACTCAGTTTTGGGTTCTTGACCGTATCGCTAGGTAGTGCTCCCGCTATTCGATCGGTGATGGCCTTCAACACTATGTCGATTTTGTTGGTCATCTCGCTTTGCTGTTGTTTAAAGTCGGCTTCAAACTTGGATAGTCTAGCGTCTTGAGATGCGATGAAGTTGGACACCAATCCTTTAAGGTTTGATTGATTGTTAAAGCTTCGAGGATTGTTGTTGAAAGAACGGTTTGGGTTTGGACCGTTAGATTGGAACTTGTTAGGTGGGTTTGAAAAATTATTTTGAGAGTTTTGAGGTTGTCTCCACCTAAGGTTTGGGTGACCTCTCCATGATGGACTGTAGGTGTCACCAAGATTGTTTTGCTCAGGCTTGAAGATATACCACTTACCTCCTGCTTCATCGGTACGCGAGGATGCGTATTCAACAAAGGCTTGTTTGGGGTCTTCCTTGCAATATTGAGTGTCATGGGGACCATTGTAGATCTCACATAAGGTAGTGATTTTATTTACTTTGGTAGGTTGTGTCGGAGCAATATGAGCTTCCATCAAGCGTTGGACTTAATTTTTGAGCTCGCTTAGACGGCGGTCGGATGTACTCGGGACATCTTGAGGCAATGCGATTGCCTTGACCGGCTTGGCGAAATCCCTTGGGTCGTTCCAACTTTTGTTGTCATAGAGGGTGAGGTCCTTTAATAATACCCAAGATTCTTTAGCGTTGAGGTCACGAAGCTTACCACCGGCCGATTGGTCAATGGTTCGTCTTGTGACAGGATTGATATGGTCATAAAAAATTTAGACTTGGAGCCAAAGGTCTATGCCATGATGAGGGACTTTTTGGAGTAAGTCCTTGAAACGAGTCCATGCTTCGGATAAAGATTCTCCATGATGTTGTTGGAACATCAAGATATCATTGCGGAATTTTGTAGTCCTTCTCGGTAGAAAGAATTGAGCAAGGAATCGGGTAGTAAGATCATCCCATGTGGTGATGGATCCTGCTGGAATACGTTCAAGCCAATTGCTAGCTTGATCGTGAAGGGAAAATTGAAATAAATGCAGTCGCGTTCTTTCCCTATTTTCACCGTCAAGGTTAAATGAGTCCATAAGTTTAAGGAAATCCTTGAGGTGTTGGTTTGGATCCTCGGACCGAAGTCCATGGAATGAGCATCTGTTTTGCACCAACCGGATGGTGTTAGATCGAAGAGGTACCACGTTGTTCCCTATGGGGAACTCGATGGTATTCCTGTAACCCTCGTGGCTAGGTTTGGAGTAGTCCCCTAGAGTACGGATAGGATTCTCGTCTCCCATGGTGGTTGACGAGAATAGGTTACGAAACAGATAACACAAAGAACAGATAGACTACAAGAAAGCTAATATGCGGAAATTAAATCTTACTTGAAAGGATTCAAGCAAGTAGAACTAAGTTAAACTATGATCAATACCTAACTATTCCCCACGCAGCGGCGCCAAAAACTTGATGCGGTCATCGTAAGACTTCTACACGAAGTTTTACAACTCCCTAGGCAGAGTACCTAACCATTGTAGTAGTAGTATAGGCAAGACTCGGGGGTTGTTATCGTTCTCTAGGGGAATAGGTTAGGAAGGCTTGATCATGGTCTAACAAAATTCTAAGGGTTGAGGGAAGATTCTTTTTGTGTTTTTATATTTTATGAAAGCAGGTAAAATCATATATTGGAGAGGTGGTTGGTTTTAGCTATTAAACTAAATATAAACTAAACTACTGGTGATAACAATATAATAAAAGACTGTGTTTATTTAATCATGTATTACTCCCTAGATTGCTTCTCCTAGTGTTGTTGCTTTGTCACACTTGTGATGATCTATGTAATTATTTCCTAAGTCATGAACGAATTACACGAACCCGCCGTCTATTTAATATTCCGTTAAGGCAACGCACAAGTAAGGTAGTATGAAGACTATTACAAGGCCCCTAAGAGTATATTAAATGCATTTGAAATATATTAAGAGTGGATCAACCATATAAGGGGCAAGGTAGTATGAAGACTGTTACCCGATGGTATCCTTTCTACACAATCATGTTTTCCTAGACATATCAACAGCGATACAAACAAAAGTTGGTTTTCTAAGACCTAACATGCATATTCATCACAAGAAGCAACACCACTAAGATCTATATTCTAGGTTTCATACAATCATAAATAAACACAATAGAAGGTTTAGCCAAGCATGTTATAAGTAAAGCAAGAACAATAATGAATCAAACAACACATAGACATATTGAATGATTAAGATAATCTTACTTGATTAAAACATGAATTGAAGGAAGTACAATAGGGTTTTGAGGCCCTAAAATCATCCCTAACGGCTGCTAAACGAACTAGGGTTCGTCCCCTTCTTTTACTCTAAAGTTACACACTTAAAACCCTAATTTTGTGTTTGTATGCGTTTTAATCGTGACGCCGTCGTGATAAGAATATTTAGATCTTGGATTGGATCGTGCAGGCTGATGTCATCGCGATATCTTGTAATGCCGTCATGGTAGGATTTGTGACGGCGTCACGTGTAATCTGTGATGCCGTCTCCAGCTTCTGAGGAGAAATTCTTGAGCAATGTTGGTGTAGGTCTGTAGTCTTGTCTGTTTCTTCTCCAAATGAGCCCAAGTCACGTGTATTTCTTCCAAATGCCTTCCAAATGCAAAATACCTGAAAAGGAACGATTAAGTACATATTTTGGGCATAAACACACGATTTAGGGGGTTAAACGGCCTCGAAAAAGTGTATAAAATGACACCTCATCAACCTAGTTCCCAAACCTAAGAATGGGTTGAGGGAAGTTGGATGATAAATTGTACAGAAACGTCTTCAATTTATAGGCTTCAAATGTGTTACGGCGCAAACACAAGCCAGTTACGCCGTAACCATAGTAACACGTCTTTCCATAAGTTTTCATGTGTTACGGCATAACCATTTAGCTTGTTACGCCGTAATTGCTGATTCACTTTCCA
>BQNB010084426.1:0-22845 GCA_026074375.1 Tanacetum coccineum | reverse complement strand
GTCAACATAACACATAAACCCTAAATTTTCGAGCAAGAAATCCATCATATTACATTCATATGTAAAAAATTACAACAAACTGTTTTACATACACTTAATACACACCTAATAATAGAAAAGCCCTCAATCAATTTGAAGTTTTAGCTACTTTTGATTTTAAGAACCCTAATTTGAAAATTAGGGTTGTCGAGATCAAAAATAAGATGAAAACTCAATTCCTTTGAGATTTGTGTAGATTAGGTGATGAAGAACAAGTTTTATGATGTACTTTTTTTATGAAGGTTGCTTGAAATGATGATATAAAGGGTTTTGATGAAGTATGTGCGTGCGTGAGTGTGTTTAGAGTGAGTGAGGAGAGTGAACAGTAACTATGGTCGGGGTGAGGTGGGTAAGATATTAATTAATGTTTCATTTTAAGCACATTTGGTCCCTCAAGTATGAATATCCTTTTCTATTTTGAATTTAAGTTTTATAAGGTATATACTAGATAGACAATTAGCACATTTAGTCCCTAATATTTAATACTAGCATCCCTATAGACTTAAGTTTGCAAGAATATTCCCTAAAGGCATAAACAAATAACACATAAGGCACATGTAAGCTAAACTTAATTAACTTTCCTTAAAGTGATGTTTTGTTATTGTTTAAAAACCTTTTTTCCTTTAAAGAACTCAATTTTTCATGACGAAGAAATTTGACATTCTCTCCCCCTCAAACAATGACCCGTTTTCTATTTAAAGAGCTGTAGTCGTTGTTTGAGAAGTCAAATGTCACTTGAAAAAGTAATTTCTGATGAAGGAATGTTTTTATTTTTGAGAAACAACAAACACCATGATAAATAAGATTTCTCTTATTTATACTCATAAGTGCACTGACACGTACACTTATGGAATTATAGGAAGCACGGGTTGTGACATAAAGTAATCACAAGCCTTTGCATGGTCATAAAGTAGACCATGCCCGAGAATAGATTCCCGTTGTTAGGAACAACTGTCTTTTTGACGACATATTTTCCTCAGGATGAAAAGCGGGTTACTATCTGAAATAATAGCAAGCCATATGGCATGTTTTGAAAACGTTTGAAACTTCTGCTCGAACTTCATTTGCAGGCTCGTATCATTATTGAATGACATTTCTAAGACCGTAAATGTTATCGATTTTGTAACGCCCCGACCCTAAAAGGGTAGAAGTATTACAAATATGGTGTGACATCAAAGGCATACATAATCATAACACATGCATAAACAGCGAAAGTCTCAAATAAATAACCAAAGGAAAATAAGTCAACATGACTTAAGGTACATAAATCCTTAGAGGACAGACATATCCAAACGAAATAACCGAAATAACGAATGACTTGGAAAGTAACAAATCGTATATCAAAACTAAGATCTCTAGGGTAAGTCCACACTCAGCACTCATATCCCGAAAGCAACCCCAGCACCTAGCTTAGATACCTGCCGCATGAAAAGAAAGTGCGGCTGAGCTTACAAAGCCTAGTGAACAGATATATATAATCGAACACAAAAGATAATGGAAAATCAAAGGATACGATATTAGGTGCAAAGGATATCACAAGACATGATCAAAGGAATACAAATGTAAGGTAAGACAAATCAGAAGTCAATTCATAGTGTAAGGTATGATGAATCAGGAAATCAAATCAAGTCCAATCACCAAGCCCAAATAAATCATATCATAGTAACCATGGAGTCGCGAACTCCAAAATTGTGAAAGACGTGGAATGCACCCATACATCAGTCACCAAATATACATTATATCAAAATGTCCATAATCCATCGAATACAAAACAAATCTATATGCATCCATACCCCCTTAAACAAATAGTAATCTTCATAATGCGCAAATAATATCAAATGGGAAACTGCGTGAGAAATCACTCACTCACACATGAGTCATATGCCAAAGGTGCAAATCAATGACACGGCCTGTACCTTCATGGCTATGAAACAAAATATTGCTCAGTCCAAAACTGAAGGGTTCAAAGCAAAGTCAACTCAAAGTTCAATTTCAATGATCATAGAAAAGTTCAATGACAAGGTACAAAATATCAAAGTATCATAGCAAGGGTTCAAATAGAAAATAATAACAATACATATAAGAGAACCAAGATAAAAGGCTCAGAGCAAATGTAGCAAAGCACATAAGTAATCAAAGATAGATAGGAATCTGGCCCATGAGAAACCTTAACGGATAAGGTCAGAATATAAAGTACCTTATTCCGAAGCAAAGCAATAATCAAAGAAAACACCACAGAATTATCAAAATCACTCCCTCATTTGACCGGAACCTAAAGAATTAATAAATCGAATTACAATACCATCTCATTTAAGTATGCATCATATTTTTAGTAATTTCCATTTTAGTAACTTTCCATGTTTAGTAACTTTTCCATTTTTTAGAGTAACTTGTGCCATTTTTAGTACCTTTCTATAATGAGGAAATATTCATCATTTGAGATACTATTAACGTATTTCGAATAGTTTAGGGACTAACAGTCAACCTTACAAGTTTAGGGTTAAATATGACAACTTACCATATTTTAAGGTTTAATATACAAAAACCACAATTTTCTAAGGCTAAAATGATAAATATCAAAGTTGTTCAACTTTTATTTCAGATTATGACTTCCATTTTCTGTATTTACAAGTCAAACTCTTAATTTTATAACAATTTACATATTTAGCCCTTTTTGTTTTTTAATTATTTAAACATATCTTTAATGTATCCATAATATAAAACAAGTCCTTATATATTCAAATATGGACAAATTCATACTTTAAAACCAATAAATACTAACCCAACCTCCACTTTTTAAGAATTTACAATTTCAGTCCCCTCTTATTTTAATATAATTATTTTTCTATTAACTTTATTATATTTAATTAACCAATTTAATTCCAAAATAATATCCAATATGACATTTATACCCCAACCTTATTTTAGTACAGAATAAAATAAATATAATAAGCATGTTCTCAAACATACCCCATAGTTTCAGAAATACAAAATAAGTCCTTATACTTTTAAAACACAATCGGTTCTAACAATAAATCACTAAAACCCTAATAAATTTTTCCCCATCACAAACACAATTATACCCAATCATTATCAATAATTCACCTGGAAAAATTATCAAAACCCTAACCCTAATTTTATTTCTTTCCTTTTTCCTTTTATTCGAAATCGGCAAATAAGATAAATCCCCAAATAATTATTTGAATCCTTCCTAAATTTTTCCAACAATTTATCTGAGTCATATATGATATAAAAAACCTTTGAAAAATATAAAATCAATTTTACAAATATTACAAAAGCCGATTTCATAATATATACCAAATTTTAGGTTTTTTCGCACATGTTATAATTATATCGCATTAATCGAACCAAAATAACAGCATGGATAATTTTTCTTAATCTAGACGAATTAATTTGATGAAAAATGAGATACAAAAATACCTTTGATGAATATTGGTGATTCTAGGAATTTATGCTATTCGGTTGGTTATTCAACCAAAATAATTACCCTCCGATTGAACCAAAGCACTCTACAATCTTTCCAATATATTTCCCACGATCCTAGAATCTCAAAACACATAGAACATCGTGCTGCCCTTGTAAAATTCTTATAGCCGCCAGTCTTTTATTTTTAGGGTTTTCGGTATTATAGTATTTAGATTTATCAAAATGAAAATACATAAAAGAAAATATACTAGGGATTTTGGCGAGTAATAATGGGCATTACAAATAGATAAGAATCAAATATTTAACATCTTTGCCATAATTTATTAGTAATTATCCTTAATTAATTTGCTTTAATTTGTAATATATAAATACAATAATTATACATAATATCGGCATAATTATATTAAAATATATATATTATAATTATTTTTCTTTATAAATATAAAGTATTTTTATCTTACATAAATTTCATAATTGTCATATGGTTGTATTTTCATAATTTCTAGAATTAAATTGAAATTTATGCATGCTTTTATGTAATTTTCTTCATTAGGGGTATTTGGTAATTTTACACTTGTTTGAGATTTTTATTTTTACAAAACAATATCTAAAAATAGATGGAAGAATAAAAGTAGCTATCATCAAATCTTGAAGAAAAGTTTGATGTAACTTTGTATTTAAGACAATTAATTTTCAATAAATTTCATCTCTTAACAAGTTATCTTCATATTCTCTAATGCACAAAAGCTTTTCCAACCTTCTTAAAAGGTCTTCATTTAATCATAATGACTTGTGTCGTTTGTTATCAAATGCTTGATCTTTACCAAGCTATTTTCACAGAAGTCATTTACAAAACTTTATCCACAAGAGTCAATCATTCAACATACTTTAATTTAAATATTGAACCATCGTTTAAAGACTACGCAGTCCTTTGCTTTAACATAAGTGGTGTAAAAAATAGCCACCGTTACAAAACAGGCTAGGGAACGATAGTAGTTTGTTTTGACTTTTGATATCAGTTTAATGAAATTTGAGCTAGATAATTTTGTCATATTAAACACAATATAAAAGGATAATACCCAAAAAAATGTCTTAGTGATAATGATATTTTAATAATCATGTTTATGGTAACAATATCACTTATATTTGTGTATATGTGTGACGTTATGAAAGGTATACGTAGTAACATGGAAGAGTAAATTAACATAGTTCTAGTAATTAAGATAAGATTTATATAATATTATAGTCAATGATAAATATCCAAGTAAATGTAAACAAACTTCATCCCAACATCCCCTCAGATACGAGAGTACAAGGAGCCCTTTGGTTTGTAGATGGGTTTAGGATTATGATTAAGATTAGAATTTGAACGAGACAGAATTTTGCGCGCGCGTTGCACGGCGCTATTTTTATTTGCTTTTCGAATATAAATGATACTCCCTCTGTCCCAATTTATTTGTCCCTGTTTGACTTTTTGAGTCTTTATTAATCAATTTTGACCTTAAATAATTTTGTTTGTGTTATATAATACTTGTGAGAAAATTATACCAATGGAATATACATTTAAAACTCAATCCATTCAAATTTTTTCATAAATACTAAAATAACACACACATAAATATTTAAAGTCAACGTTGATAAATAAAGACCCAGAAAAGTCAAACAGGGACAAATAATTGGGCATAGAGAGAAGTAGAATACCTAGACATTGGTAAATGATAGTGTACTCAATTTGTGCTTTCATTGATTTTTTTTTTAACAAACTAAGGGAATTTTAAAATTATCATGTAGTTAAATGGGTTGTTTTTGAAAGTTTTTTTTATCTTTTTTTATCTTTTTTTTTTTCTAAAAACATATACTAAAATTCAACATTTTTTATAATACCGTCCACATGTCTGAACCATATCATTATTTTTTTTCATTAAAAAAATCGCTACCTATTTGTTACATATTTAATAATAAAGTTTGTTATATTAAAAAGTCATAAATAGTAAACTTCAACAATTTTTATAAAATGGTACGCCCATCAGGAGGCATATCAATATTGGGACTCGTTTTGTATCGTTAGTCCGGAGGCTTTACGTTATTATATTTTCCATCTAAATAATCCGCTACGTATTTGTTCGCTATGGAGTATTTGATAAATAAAATTTGTTACATAAAAAAGGTCATAAATAAACAAAAGTTGAGGGGCTTTTGTGTAATTTTTTTTAACAAATTCCAGCTTGGGCTTGACCACCCGTTTTTGGGCTTAATTGTTTACCCAATCAATATTGTAATATGAACAAGCTGAATTACGGCCCGCGCGTTGCGGCGGGCGTTTTTTTTCTTTGAATACTTGTTGTATAGCACTAGAAAATAGATATCAGATGCTAATTCGTTTTCAGATAAATTAGTGCTTTTATGCACTTAAAATAGGAAAACTATTTATTAAGGCTACCTGTCTTATAAACGACATGTATGTATAATTACACTTTCCAAAAGATAGTATCTATTTATTACCCTATGCGTTCATATCCTTGTTTGTTTCGATGGACGGTTCATCTTTGGTGCACTGCTTGTCTTTGAGCAATTCCCTTTTTTGTGATAGCTTTGTTTTCTTCACGAATCTGTTGGAGCCTTTTTTCACTTGTTCTTCATCAATGCATTGAAGCCATCAAGTTTGTATATCTGGTGCTATGGCGGTGTAACATTTGGTTAATCTTGAGCTGCTGGTGTTTGTCATTTCAAGAGTGGTAAAGCGAGTGATGGTGGAACCAACGTGCTTGAAAAAACTATGTCTATTCCTGAATCGAGTTGGCCTGTCAAGCCCATTGCCAAAGTGGTATTTAAAGAAATGGTTGTGTCCTTCTAGTTTGTGTTTAATAATGCGTCTGGAGATGGTATGGGTCTTGTCCTACAGGATCATTATGCAAGCAACCATTATATGCAACCCGTGCGCACAAAACTAAGATACAACCCGTGTGCATCGCACGGGTCTGCATGCCTCGTTTATAAAAAATGAATGTTGATAGAAATAATGCCTAAAAACGTTATTAATATTTTTCGATCTCACAACGTTTTGATAATCACAAAATGTAAAAACGCTCAATGTAAAATTAAAATGTAAACAAGTAATTAGTAGTAAATTTTATTTTGAAAATTAAATCACTTAAAGATATGAATAAATAAATGCTTAATGCATTTTATGATCAAAGAAATTTTATTCAACCTCGCATTTTTTAAAAAATGTTACAAACATTTTTATAACTTTTACAAAACATTTTCTACATTTAAAATAAATGTTTTATTCAAAATAAATATTTTAAATTCAAATTTTCTATCTAAAAACGACTAAAAATGTTTCAGAAAACACCTCCCCTGGAAAAGACAAAAAAGGGAGCGTCCTAGTCTGGGCGGTCCCCGTAATTATAAGGGCGGTCCCCTTAATTATAAGGGGGCCAGCCAGACAAAAACGCTCCTTAGCTTGCCTATAAATACTGGACTGTTCCCCATTGATTTTCTCACCTTTTGCACTCATTTTTTTCTGTCTAAAATCAGTCCACACATCTCCTACAATATATAAGCATATTCGAGGCATTAACCATCTCATCGTATGGTTTCTTTTTATCATTCAATATTGCGAAATTATGCCCGCAATTACAAGAATTTCTTGCTTTTGAGGGTCAAATATTTCTTTTAGATTTTTACATACATATAACGGATCTTTCACCGTTAGATATTATCTTTTAATTCAGATCTAACACAAAAATTGTGAGACCGAACTCGCTTATACTTTTTTTTATGCATCTTGAGGTGCATACAATTATAACGAGATCTAACGAATCTTTCATCGTTAAGTATTCCCTTTTTAGATCATGAAAAACATGATGGGGGGATCCACTATTGTGGCACACTCTTGTAAAGAGGCCTTATTTTCAGCTTTGATTGATTATCCCCAAAGTTAGATAGAACTCAGCATGAAAAGTCCAAGGGAGATGGTTTTTTTCCCGATATGTCAAGAACAACAAAATCAATATTTGAAAGCTTTAAATTTAACATTCTACATAAAAATGACAAAAGTATCATTTAGCAAAGATTGCATATATCACCATATAAGAATTTTTTTTCTTCATATATCACAAACATTTTACGAATCTTATTAAGAGATTATACACCACTTATACAAGTCGTAAAAAAATCAATTTCAAATTTAGGTAATTTTAAAACGTTGTGTTTTACGCCATTAACATTTTTATTAAAGGCTAATCATTAAATTTAAACACATACTTTCGATTTTCATCCAACACGTATATAACATAGATTTTTAGATAGATAGTAAAAATATACTATATACACATCCAAACTAAAAATAAATAGATGCATCACATTTTATTAAGGCAACATATCTAATCTTGATTATATTACGATGTTGATATATGTTATTAGTAGTGTTCATGCCTCTTTTTTTCTTCTTAAAATCAATAACCAGAATAAAATGATTAGAAACTTCACTTTATAAAGAAATACAAGTACAAACACAATTGATTCGGAAAAGATAGACAAAAGACGTGCAATATTCATTGTAAATGCATATAGTTTACCATAGCCAAGTAAATAAAAGATTAAAAAAATACGAGTATAATTTTAGCAAATATCGTGACATTAGTATGCCAAATAATCTTATCCAACAACAAAATTAGCATCATGCCAATATGTTATTATAAATATACACAACAAAATTAGCATCATGCCAATATGTTATTATAAATCCTCCATTTTATAATTGGTTTTGGTTATAAACCAAAGATATCCCATTTCAGTTTTTCTTTGTGCAAATTTCTCCATCTAAATGCACATATACAAGATAAAGAAGAAGAATAATTCCTTTAAGAGGAGAGAAGTAGATGTAAATTCAGAATGAATTATCATATTCTATTGATCCTCGAAAAAAAATTATGAATTTGTATTCAATGAATAATCTAATAGCCATACATAAACATTGGCCAAAAACAAAATTTCAGCTACTCATGCTCTGAATATAAGTTGTTTCTCAATGACACTATTTTATTATGACATGCCTCAAGCATGGTAGACAAATCAATCCCAAATAGAATCCTCGATGAAAAATATGAAGCATGAAAACAAGATGGTTGTTCGAGGTATAAAAGACCCCATGATAGTCTCATAAAAGGGACACTAGACATTAATGTTCCAAAAAACCTCAGATAGCTAATGAGATCTCAATAAATTATATCTTGTCATGAATTATATGGAATCGAAAACAAAAGGACGTCGATAAATTTGTCTACATATAATATATTGCATGCTATTATGCATGATGAGGATCATAAATCAATTAATATCCAATGAGCGCTCAATGAAATGATTGGCCAACATAAAAAGACTTAGTATCTTGCAAATACTAGAAGTATTGAAACGTAAAGTTCATACACGTCAATGTGTAAAAGCTATTGGATATACATCGGTTTTTGTGTGAAACCGAAATAAGAGCTCCAAAGTTATGTGCTCTAAATACTTGAATTGTGAAATAAATAAATTCACAAAAACGATAAGTTGATTATTAAGAGACATATTGTCTCGAGGTGGATGCAAATATCTTATCGATATTTTATGAGACAAGCTATATAGAAGTTTTTTTTCTTCCTTAAAATGGGGTTTATTAGAGCTTTCATATTCTACGAAGGATATGTAACACCTTAAGCATGGCTCAAAACTTCAACTTCTAGAAACAATTTATTAAGTTCTCAATAACTTTATTTGATCAAATTTAATGAATCCTTATATGGATCAAAATCATTTTAGAGGCATATTATATAAATTGTTTTTGCATATGGCTCTAAGGAATGAGTGGTCCTCAGGTACCATAAATAAGTGCAATTGATGTTTTGTTGACAATTTTGCAATTAATATGCATCATAGAGAGTTTATTTTTATCTTTTTAAATTTGTACATGTATTGTATACTTTCTAACCAATTCATTTGATATTGGGTTGGAGCTACACATATATTTTGTCATTTTTGCAGGACTTATTCTTAATGTCAACAATTTAGTAAACTTCAATACAAAGTTGTTGCAAACAAAAGTATTCGAGCAACTCGTTCAGAAGATTAGCATTCGATGCTTGAAATATATACATTAAATTGAGGAGGAGCATTATGCGCACTGCACTCTTTTCCTTCATCAAGTTTTTATTATCCCATTGGGTTTTTCTTGATATATACCGTATAATAAACGATGAATGTCAAGGATGAGTATTGTAAAATGTTATAGGCTTATGGGCTTATGGCTATTCATCATCCTTTGTAACAAGTTAGAGTTTGTTACTAGCCTTATAAATACCTCGATTGTAATCTATTGGAATCATCTCATAATAACAATGCTCTCCTTCTCTCTTATGCTTGTGTTTTTGTAACACAACAAGCAAAAGAACCCGCGCGTTGCGGCGTGGCTAATTTTTTCCCGAATAATTTTTTTTACGTTTCGGGGTTTTTTTTGGCGATGCGTTATGGCGGGGCTAATTTTTAATATTTTCTTTTTTTGTATGATTCGGGGAAAAAAAATTGCGTTGGGACGGGCTAATTTTTCCCGAATATTTTCTTTTTTTTCAGTATCGTGTTTAGTAGTTTTTTTTATGGTCTTACGCGTTGTTGCGTGGGGTTAAAATTTTATTATTTTTTTATTTTTTATTTTTTTTGTCTCATGGTGTAAAATGACACTGTTTAAGTCAATTCGGAAATGTTATCGCGGGTATTTTTTTATCTGAATGCGTCGGTACTTTTGTAACATTTTTTTCCTCCCTTCTTTGTGCCAACAAATAAAAAAAAAAAAAAAAAAAAAAAACTAATTAGGCCGGCCCAAATTTTTTGGGCTTTTTTTTGGCCCAGCACTGTAGCACTGTAGCTACAGTGCTTAAGATGAACAGTGTTTTTTTGCATCTCTTTTGATAATATTGGTAATTATTTGTTGCTAGTTTTTGAGTTCGAAATAAAATCAAATCAAATGTGGACATGTGGTGTAATTTAATTTCAAACTCCACTTTCATGTCCTTTAGCTAGAAACAAAAAAGAAAAATACTCCAATACTTCATGCTTAAGATACCTTAATTCTGACTATTGATAGTTCAGTCATTAAAAAATTATAAAAAACTTATTGCAATATTTTATTTCTTTTCAGTCTTTTTTATATTCGAAAGGAAAGAAAACAAGTCACATAGTCATTTTGACCCATTTTTATTCCTCAAGTCACATAATCATTTTGACATACACCAAAGAACAGAAGCATTAACCATAAGACGTACAAAAGCCACATCTTTAGCTCGAATTAATGATAAGAACTAAAAGATAATACTAGTTCACAATAGTAAATGTTTCATGATCTATAAGACTGAAAAAATAACAAATCACACTTGTTTCAACATATGCAACCTTCATGGAGTTTAGGATTCTTGTTTTGGTAACCAAACACGCTTGCGATATTCTCCCAATGCCCATAGCGGAAATGTGTTCCTGTATTCTGGATAATGTAACATGCAGTTTTTCATGTACACGCCCGTTATTTCCTGCAAAAGTAAAGTCTTTAGTATACACAGAACACGCGTAGATAAAATAATAAAAAGGTTTGATACTTTTATGTGTCGTAATATACCTGTTGAGGAAAATCGCCATTATCTAGTTGTCCATTAATGAGCAATTTTGCAGCCTTGTGCAATGGTGTTGGATCCCTTTCAGCCTTAACAACAAAACAATGTTTTATTAGATTATACTATCATGCATAGGATTTGTAGTTTTTAATTGATAGAAAAGAGTCGAACCTGTCCACAAAGCATGAGACCGAGCATGGCCCATGAAGTTTGCGTTAAATTTGTTCGGTTTCCCTCCAATGGTATGAATTTCTGATCATTTAATCAAGAAGCTTATAGTAAGTAGATTGTAATGTACTAATGCAGTTAAATATTTGTTAAACTTGATTCAGATGTAAAAGGTATCCATTTTGACCCGTCACCTAACCACTCTATTTCTTCCAATCGATATTTGGCTACCATATATAGAAAGTTACCTCTTGAGGGCAAGACTCGAAGCTCTCTCCCCAACCACCTTCTGAATTCTGAGTTGAGAGCAAAAACTTGACAGCTTTACGCACAGTTTCACTATTTTCATATGTTTTCCCACAAGAAACCAATCCTTGCAGCACAAAAAATGTTCCATAGAGAAAACACACACCCCAGTAACCATACCACGAGCCATCTGCTTGTTGTTTGCTTTCTAAGAAGCTTATGCCTTTCTCGATTGCAACTTCTATTTCTTTCTGACGATGACCTGGATGCAAGTTTTTGAATGTGTGCAGTGCTTGGATTATGGAACCCGTACATTCAACATGCCTAAAAAAACCCAAATAGCAGGTCATCCAGACATGAACTTGTTTTCTCAAAAGGCCCATTTTGACCCAACAAACCCGTCCATCTTGTTACATGTACTAAAACTATAAGATCCTAGAATAGAACGAAAAAATAGCTTACTCTTTCTCGACTACGATGTCTGCAAATAGTTCTGAAGGATTCAACATTTGTAAATATGGTTTAGGAACTGGTGGCTCCCAAATTGCAAAACCTCCACTTTCAGGACTCTAGTTACGTACAAAAACAAGAAACGTTAATCACATAAATAATGTAATTAATCCAAGAAGTTAATAAATAATTTGAATAGAATATGTACTTGTAGGTAAAGGAGGACATTCACTGCATCATATAATCGCTCAACGTCAGCCTTTTCACCAGCTATTTCGTGTGGTAATTGCGACAAAGCCAATAAACACTTCATTGAAAATCATGTAAGATTTTAATCCGATAGATAGTCTTATGTCCATAATTTAGAACAAAAAACACCTGAAGAAATAACTAGAGTAATGATTATACCTTCAGAGCTTCAGCAGTGCAATCTGATACAACCCAACCGTGATCTTGATCAGAGAAAGTCCACGCCCCTTTCGTAAACTGGCGACACATTTTTGTAAAATCCCCTTTCGGGTTCTCTTTGATCTACAAGTCCAATTCAGCGTTAAATATTTTTTAGTAATACGACATTAGCAGTTAGTCAAATATATACTAGCTATCATCAGTACATCCTTGAAGGTAGCTAGAGATTCACAATTATACTAAAAATAAAAAGCAAACCTGTGATTCTTTAATGAAAAAGTGAGCTTTTTTTAGTGAATCTCCATATTCTTCAACCATATCACTTGCCAATATTGCTCGAGTTATAAGAGTACAGTCCCATAACTGGCTGCCAAAACTTTGCATCTTCATGCCATCTTCAGCCATCCACAAGTAATCAGGGATTCTAGCAAGGTGGCTTTTAAATTCGATCCCATTTGGATCCTCGGCATAGAAACACATTATTTGTAAAGCCTACAACAAAACCAACACAAGTTAATTAGTCATATTTCATTCTTACGTGTTGGTTAAAAGTTAAGTCTTGCCTTGTCAACGCAACCCTGAGCTATGTAACGACCTTCCTCAGCTCCATAGCGCATTAGATCAAGGACTCTTTTGAGACCCTTCTCTCTTAGCTTATTGAATGGCCATTTTCTTACAATTGGTTCGCAAAAATAATTAAGACTGTCCCATAAGAGATCTTGTATGAAAGAGTGAGGATAGTATAGATCCTCCTGCACATAATTGTCATTTGCAAACTTTAGGCCTCTTGGCATTGTAATTAACTATGTCCTAACTTTTACATCACGGTTGCTGATAGTAAAATTTGACAAACCTTGCAACAGTTATGTCGTTGTTTGTTCCAATCAATCTGATGGTAAGGAAGAGTGTGAATCTCTTTTCTTATAGAGACAACGAGATCAGTAATAGGTCCATGGTAGGCTTTACCATACAAATGTGAAAACGGCATGTATGTAGTTCTGCAGTAACACCACATCTTGGCTGAAAACACCACAAAACTGTTAAGTCGTATACGTAGGCATCAACATGATCATGTAACTCCGACATACAGACACACACACACACACACACACAGAGTTGAATCTGTAATTTTGCCACAGGTGTAATTTAAGCTTAAAGTGTATAAAAGATGTATGAGCCAATAAGTATATAGTTTTAACACATTTCAAAAAAGCATTTACAATTGATACTTTCGTTAGTTGCAATGCACATTCTATATTAGTTTATATAGATAATAGATCAGTAGATCGACTAGCAGTTTAAGGTTTTACATGTAAAATTTTATCTTGTTTTAAGCGTAAAACATTGTTCATTTCTTATAAGAGAGCCATTCGTGTTTTTTGAGGACCAATAACGTGCCATACTGCACCGGCTGTTTGTGCCATTCGTCCCTTAGCCAACGGAATGGCTAAATGCTTGTGGTTTTTGTGAGACCCATAGGTACGAATAACATGTTATTGGTATTTTTGTTGAGGAGAATGTTTTAGTTATTGGGGTGTTATTGAGGAATTCTGAGTTGGCGCTGAGATGACACCCCAATAACGTGTTATTGGTGCTCCCTACACCTTGCACTCTAAGTGTCAAAAATAAGTAGCAATAGTACATATTTTTGTGTTAGAGAGCCGGTGGAGCGGGTGTATAATGGTTATAGGTGACAAAATGGCACCAATTGCACCACTATAACATGTTATGTTGCACCGGTGACGTGGTGTTACAGGGTTTTAGGCTTTTAGCCATTGCGTTGCATTTGTTATGGTTTTTTTAGTGAGTGAGGTATTTTTGTGGATGTGTTATAAAAATGTTATTAAAAGGGTGTTTATGTTTTAAGAGTGTTATAAGGTAAAAGTTGACATGACTAGTTGTAAGTTTTTCACTTCACCTTCCCTCTAAGTTTAATATTATAAAACCAACTATAATGTTTGATTCGGTGGGGCTTTACCTGGATGATAAGGCAAAAAGGAAGGAAAAAGCCAAAATTCTGGTGGTAGAGGATTGCAGCCATCCCATTCGTATACTCCAAGCACCTATACAGACAAAAAAACAAAGTACAAAACATTTTTTTTAATAATATGATTGGTTTTATGATAGATGCACAACATACTATTGGGTTGAAATGTTATACATCAATATATCATGTAACTACAAAGCTTCAAGGTAAACTAATACTACTCTATCTTGTTTATATATAATCATAGAATTCAACAAATTTAATCCACATTATTTGTAGAATCCATGCAAAGCACCACCTACACCCAATATGACATAATTTGCATCTTTACATGCCTATTGCCTAACATCCAATATGACATGAGTGCATGGTCCATCAATAAGGCCGAAGCGCGGTGTTATTGGTACCCTAACTCACATTTAATTTAGTCACTCTCTTGACATTATAAGATAATTTTTATCGTTTTTTGTTCTATATTTTCTGTCTTTTATTACTTTTGAATTATCAAACTTTATATTTTTTCAGTATTTTCTGTAGTTTTATAATAAAAACAGAATTATAAAAAAGAAGGGGTGCCGGAATCCATTTAAGGGTACGAATAACCAATCCAAGGCCGAATTAGTTTCTTACTGAATCACATTTAATGACTGAAATGCCCATATTTGATCATGTCTATTTTTGTAGGGATACCACTCTACCACTCATATCATATATGACCAATCAGTATTAGTAAGGCTAAAAGTACTTATACAACATATACCAAAAACAACATACATATAGTTGCAACTGCATGCATGGCCCAACCCTTTGAGGCTTTGAGATGGAAACACGTACGTACGTGCATGATTAGATATAAAATGTGTGACAATAAGGGCTAGTACATACCGAAAGATAAACCTTGCCCCATGAAGGGATAGATGTAGCACCACCATGATCAAGTATCCATTTACGGCCTCTAGCAAGTGCACCATCACCATCAACGTCGTCGTCTGGTGAAGCTTCTCCAAGAAGTCTTAGAGCCACATAGTTCAAAGCACTCCCTATCATTGTGCTTTTTCCTGATATATAGAATCCCCATCCTCCGTCTTCGTTCTACACATTCATCGATCAAAGTTCAATGAATGATGTATGTAAACTATGTCCTTTCGTGTTTGTATATATTCTTATCATCTTGAAATATGTCGTTTCGTGTCATTTCATGTAAGTATAGTAGTAAGAAGTTGGATATGAGTTACATCCATAATCATCGTGCTCGTTTCTTCTTAATACTTTTGTCGTTCAAAAAAATAAAATAATGAATTTACGTGTTTTTAGTTTTTGTATATAGCAAAAGATATAATAATGAAATCTAGAATGTAATCCGTGAGCTTAAGATCGAAATGAAACATACTTGATGGATGTACATGTAGCGAATCATCTCCTTCTTGTGCTCTTTTGTTAAGATTGTATCCAATGTACCACTTATATACAAGGCAATTATCTGCAAATACGAGTCACACAAAATTGGTTTATATGCATAGCTTTTTGCATAAAGAATTAGACTGAATCAAATGATCGATAGATACCAGAGGAGGGGTGAAAAAGTGGGGACCGGCATTTTCAGCAGGCCAATGACCATCCCAAGCTTGAATTGCACGATTCAAGCGTATCGCCTTTTTAACAGCTGTTGTCACGGCTTCATAGTTCACATCTTCTTCATCTCCAAGTCTCACCGGAGGTTCGCTCATAAGATCAATCCCACTTTCCTTAATAAGCTGCGAACAAGGATGAGTTATAGACTTTTTAGTCTATTGTCATTAATAAAATTTCTATTTAGCCAAAAAAAAATGAAGGTCGGTCGATCGACCTGAGTACGCATGAGCAAGTCACCACAACAATGGATATCGAGCTTCTTCTTATTGATCAAGAACTGCTCTCGAAGCCTTTCTACTTCCTCACGCTCTTCTTGCGTACCAGCGTCAGGGTCAAACTCCCATATTTGCCTTCCAACAAAGTTGTTGGTACTAAACAGATATTCATCGCCATTTCCATCAACAGTGATAAGGTTTCCATTTTTTTCTCCAATTCTCAGCTTCCACATCTTCTAACAATTTCCAAATATGTGCAAGTGTGTTTTCTGCATTTTGATCAACCATACATATAGTGAGTAACTAGGTATTATGTACAAATGTCTTTATACACATGTGCATGAGTTTGTTTACTTTTGTAGATAAAACGGGTATGTATTTCTTTCTGCTTTGAAAATACGAAACTCTTTAATTTGCGAGATGTTGAGAGAATGTTTTTAGTAAGATTTTTAAGTTGCTTAGAGCACACGTTACCCTTGAGTTATCGTGCATCTTATAGCCCTATAACTCAACCATATAAAACCCATCTCGTGTCATAGCTTCTCGCGTCAAATTCACCAGCCGCATTATACTACACCTTTTTTTATATTTTTTTTCTTTGTGTTTTATTGGGCTAAGTGTGAGCTAGAGGGCTTCTTATAACTTGAGTAATGGAGGGTGATATGTTCTTAGTTATAGGGAAAAATGTTGAGGTGACAACACTTTTTGCTATAAAACGAGTCATATAGCTCATGCGCACCTATTGCTTTAAGGGTGGAGGGTGTGGTTGAGCGTTTTCTCTCGCCACATTAGATATACATCATCAAAAAATGTATTTCATTAATCTTTTTCTTCGACTTCCTTCAATCATTGCAACAAATTCTCTATATTTGCTTAATTATTTTTTACTGTATCATTTAATGTATTTTTTCTGTGATGACCTCTTCTCCCGTGAATATTGGTAAATATCCTTTCCCACTTGTTTTACATCATACACAACTTGTGAATTCCATTATGTGAAAATCTTGTTTAGGATTTTGTTAAAGTAATTAGAGAGATATACTATAACTGAATTTTAAACTGTGTATCGAACCCAAACCCAACTGAATCCTTAAGTTATAATTGTGTTGGTTTGACAACATGAACTTAAAACGGATCACAAAGAAGTTGATCCGTTATATATTTCAGCTATAATCAAACTAGACCAAATTCGATTAAGAATAAACAAGAACTTAGTAAATAAGGAGCTTCATATGAAAGCAAAACATAACAAAACCTTGAAACATTATAAAAGGCTATATATGCTAAATCTTATTTTAATCTTCTGCCTAGCAAAAGAATGAATATGCAGTACACTACAGTGATAGATACCTTAGTACGTACGTTTGAGCGAGCAACCGAGCTAGGCTGAGTCTATGAAAATTGAAAAAAGAACACATACAAGTTACTACAAGTGAAGTGTGTTGTTTAGGTCTTATATATGAAAGTGGTAATATGTGAGTTGTTGTTCATCACTGGTTTGTGTTTATTATGAAGAAAAACATTGATCACATTTATTCCTTGGTAACACGTTTCTCATACACGTGGGTAGTACTCTCCACGTAACAATCATGAGTAAATGCAAAGGCTATTGAATTAAAGATGGTTAATATTAGGTCAGAGTTTTAAATTTGGCATAGGTTACTTCAGTGTTCCAGGCCAGAAAGAAAAGAAAACTTTGTTCAGTTTAGGTACGTGTAAATTTTACTGCCATTGTGGTTATGTTTACATGCATTGCCAAATTTTTATTACTGCTTACATGCATGATACCTAGCATATATACGAGTAAGCTTTGAGTTAACATATGGTTAATTTATAGGATCAACTGCATGTGATCTGTGTGTGACATGCATGATAAACCTATGTTGTCTGTTTATGTTGTTATCTTTAACTAAAACTTGCATATTGTAGTGATTTGTCTTCACAATCTTATCCCGAAATAAAACATATGTACATATTTGATTGTTTCATTTTATCTAATGTTAAATCAAAGATGTTTTAAACTAGGTCGGTTAAGTTCCTTGATTTAATTCGTTAATATGTTTGAAACAATCAAATATGTACATATGTGTGAAATAGAAAGAGAGATATACATTAACTACTATGTGTCGGAGAAGTAATTAACACTACAAGAAATATGAGAACAGGTGACGGACTTTTCCCCGGCGACATATGTCGCTGGGGAATATGCACTAAACGACAAAAATAGATCCTACGTGGCACCAATTCTCGTAGAAAATTTAGTCAAAGTATTCTGAACTTTTCCCCGGCGACATGTCGCCGGGGATAAGGTCGTTAAAATTTGACCAAATATTTCTACGTAAAACGTGGCGGGAAATTTTCCCGCTTACTTTTCCCCGGCGACATGTCGCTGGGGATTCATTTGTTTATTTTAAAAAAGATAATTAGTGTTAATTACGTTTGCTGTGACTTGGACAAACATTAAAAAGGAGGTTTCCCCGGCGACATGTCGCCGGGGAAAGTATTATTAAAAATTATAAAGTTTTATTAACATATCACAAATATATCAAAAATAAAAAAGAGGTTTCCCCGGCGACATGTCGCCGGGGAAAGTGTTATTAAATTTTTTTAGAGTTTTATTAATATATCACAAACAACTCACAACTATATTTTTTACTAAAAGTTTTATTAATATATCAAAACTATATTTATTAAAAAACTAGAGTTTTTAATAATTAATATTTAAAAAATAGATTATTTAAAATTATTTGATATAAAATAATTAAACTACGTTTTTTTGATTTGTTTCGGTCCGATATTCCGTATATTTTAACAAAAAAATATATATATGTTTTTAAGGTGATATCGTTATACATAAACACATTCATATCGTTATACATCAACACATTCATATCATAAAAGTTTAAACAAAGTCTTCACATACAATAAATAAAACATACGAATTACATTGCAAATGACAAACTACTCGAAATCATACGAATTACATTGCACATGACAAACTACTCCAAATCAAGTTTTTCCATTTCATTGAGAACTTCGTGAAATAGTGCAGCCGAATTAACTGTATGTTGTTCCGGATGCATATGCATTTCCATTGTTGCCTTGAGTACACTTATCTTTCCACGCAAGTGCTTGCAGTTTGAGCACTCTCTATTTCTTGAAGATCCTAGAGAATAGTTTGTAGGTGTTGAAGGTCCAGAAGAATAGCTTGGAGGCGTTGAAGGTCCTGAAGAATAACTTGGAGGTGTTGAATGTCCTGCAGAGTAACTTGGAGCTCCAGGAGAACTCATCAATTCACGAAGTCGGGTCTCTTTCCATAAAAAAAATACACATCCAAAATGTTTCGGAGGCTGTTAAATAGTAAAGAAATCAATTCTTTTAACAACTAACCAGAATATTTATATATTACACAAATAAAAAACATGTGATTGTTCACCTTTGATTTTGGACATGCATAGTATAGTTTACCGTAACTCTCAGGTTTATACGATTGTCGAAGAACTACATCTCCTTCTGCACACCTACACGCAAAAGCTTCATGTGGCACCATATTCACCATCTTTTTGTGGTTATGATGGTAAGAATGTGTGATATGTTTGTGGTTGTGATAGTATCTGCTTTTATGGTATAAAAGAGTTTTTGGCGCAAGTTTTTGGCGGGAGCATTTAGCGGGAGTTTTTGGCGGGAGTTTTGGGCCGAGAGTATCGACTCATCCGTTGAACATCTAATGTACAACGATAACATATCGACTCACTGTTAATGAACACACCTTAAAAATGTATAACCATAACATATTGTCTAATGTATAACCATAACATCTCGACATGTCAATGAACACACCTTGAAAATATTGATAAATGCCAATGGTGTTGACATACACATTTTTATTCAAGACATAAGTCTTCACATAAACCATTTATTACAATGCATTCAATACAAATGCCCATGGTGCAAACATGAACACACCTTAAAAACGTAGATAAACACACATACACTTAATGTGTTGACATACATATTTTTATTCAAAGGGCACATTCCCCTTCAACTTTTCAATGAAAAACAACTTCTCATCAGCCCTCTCCTCTACCTCCCTTTCCAGGGCCTGCAACCTTTGAACCATCTCCTCGTCTCTCTGTACTAGCTCTTGCAAGTACTCAATTGACCTGTCCTTGTTCACAACCCAACCAGGAGAAGCTTCAAGTTCTTGAGTAAACAATTGATATTCTTCTATGACAGCACGTAATTTCACACTCACATTATTGATCATGCGTGCCAGCCTCCGGTCAGCTTCCTTGGCCCTCCAGAAATACAAACTCAAAACATCTGATCAAGTAGTTGACTGGGCCGAAGCTTGCAACTCCATAATCCTTCTCAGGTTCCACATTGTTTGTTGTATTTTGGTTCTATGCATGTGAATACAACTCACAACCCTTATATACACAACATTCCACTAAGAATACAAGTTGCTATACACCCTACTTTAAAAGCCACTTACCCACCCTTTAAATATTACCCACCCTTTCAATTGTGCAGATAACTATTTACACAGTATGAAGATATAAAAATATTCAATTGTGTAACATGTCTTGTATCCCATAACACAATCAAATGTGCAGACATCTATTTAGAATGCATATGAGTACTTGAATACTTGAATAGACCATGTATAACCATACCATATCGACTCGTCCGTTGAACCTCTAATGTATAAGCATAACATATCGAATCATCTGTTGAACCTCTAATGTATAATCATACCATATCGACTCATCCGTTGAACCTCTAATGTATAACCATACCATATCGACTCATCCGTTGAACCTCTAATGTATAACCATAACATATTGAACCTCTAATGTATAACCATACCATATCGACTCATCCGTTGAACCTCTAATGTATAACCATACCATATCGACTCATCCGTTGAACCTATAATGTATAACCATAACATATCGACTCATTCGTTGAACCTCTAATGTATAACCATGCCATATCGAATCATCCGTTAAACCTCTAATGTATAACCATAACATATCGAATCATCCGTTGAACCTCTAATGTATAACCATACCATATCGACTCATCCGTTGAACCTCTAATGTATAACCATACCATATCGACTCATCCTTTGAACCTCTAATGTATAACCATAACATATCGACTCATCCGTTGAACCTCTAATGTATAACCATAACATATCGACTCATCCGTTTATAAAAAATAATTTTAAATAATAATTATATACGAACCGACCGGAACGAACCGAGAAACCGGACCGACCCAGCCGAAACGAACCGATTATATATTATATAAAAAATAATTGTAAATAATAATTATATATTTTATAAAAATTAATTTTAAATAATAATTATATACGAACATACCGGAACGAACCGAGAAACCGGACCGACCCAGCCGAAACGAACCGATTATATATTTTATAAAAAATAATTGTAAATAATAATTATATATTTTATAAAAAATAATTATATACGAACCGACCGGAACGAACCGAGAAACCGGACCGACCCAGCCGAAACGAACCGATTATATATTTTATAAAAAATAATTGTAAATAATAATTATATATTTTATAAAAAAATAATTTTAGATAATATATTTTTAAATATTAATTATTAAAAACTCTAGTTTTTTAATAAATATAGTTTTGATATATTAATAAAACTTTTAGTAAAAGGTATAGTTTTGATATATTTGTGATATATTAATAAAACTTTATAATTTTTTAATAACACTTTCCCCGGCGACATGTCGCCGGGGAAACCTCTTTTTACAGACTCATCCCAAAACGTAAAACATAAAAAAAACTACTCCTAGGCGATTTTAACAGCATCACCACCACCTCTCACCCACCACCACCTCCGGCACCACTACCACAGAACCCACCACCACCACTACTCACCACATAACCCACCACCACTCACCACCTCCTCACACGCGCACACGAGCACAATTAATGCTGCCACCACCTCCTCATCCTCTTCTAAACCATAATTCTTTTCTAAACCCTCTAAATGATAATTCTTATACTTCTTTTTCTAACCCTATAATTGTTGGTGGTGACCTCTTGTAATTTTCGCCGAGTCTACCATTGTAATTTTTGTTTTAATTTTTTTAATTATGATAAGGTTTGGTATAATTTGGTGTTAATTATAGAAATGTGTTAATTTTTTTGTTTAGCAGTTGGTAGCCGAGTCCACAGCCGGGCCGAGCTGAGTCCACAGCCGACCGAGTCCACAGTAGAGCCGACAACTGGCCGAACACACCGAATGTATGTGTTAGGAATATTTGTAATACTTAGTTTCTACCAGTAGGTATGTAGTTCCTACTGGTAGAGTAGTAGTTCCTACTGGCAGGTATGTAGTTCCTGCTGGTAAGGTTATTATCATAGTTAGTCCTGGTAGGCTAAGGTGGTGTTTGTTTTTTAAAAAGAGTCTCTTAACAATCTCTTGATCTGACTCATTCAGACGCGCTCAGACATTTGGTTCATTAAGTGCGTTTGTTTTTTTTTCTTTCGTTCAGACGCGATCAGAGGCTGAAACATCTTAACCAACTACATGTGGATGGAGGGTCTTGATGCCTCTTA
>BQNB010084425.1:0-28755 GCA_026074375.1 Tanacetum coccineum | reverse complement strand
GTAAATGAGAGATGATATAATATCCTAGCCGCGACCTAGATGAATGACGCATCTTAGGACCATGACATGATATACGAAACCATAAGCGAAACGCTTATCAACCAGAAGACATCCATATGTGTTTGTGTTTTAGTTTATTTAGTAAAACGTGTCATTATGAAAGTATAAGGTTTATAGTTACGTTACGTCGTGTTTTACGAAAAGTTTCCATTTTTAGAAAGTTACTATTTTTGGAAAGTTTCTATTTTAGGAAAGTTCTAAGTTTCGGGACGTTAATACCATTCCCTATTATCCGATGAGTCCATTTACCCTAAACGTACTAGTGATACCTAAAACATCTACCTTTTGTCCATCCCGCTTATATACGTTAACTTACTATTTTTAGTAACGTTCGGTGATTCCGACTTATCGTCTCTAGGTAACCTCTAATCCTTCGCAATAATATTCAAACGCTACATTATTATTTCTAAAGTTTTTGGAACTTAAACGGGCCTAACCCGCTTGAAAAATGTTTTCATATATAAAATTATATGTCTGAAAATGACTTGATGAAAACAAAGGTTTAACTCACTCATAAAGCATTTTTAACACGATTTTTGTGACTTTGGAAGGGAAACGTCATTTTAGGCCATGTTTCTGTTTTACACTTTAGCTTAAACGGACTCGAAAGGCTCCAAAATGGTCATTTAAGTTTCTGATCTGATCGTATTAAAATTATTTTGCCGAAAAATGTTTCAAGTTTCATTTGAGCGTAACTCGGTCGTTTTAAGTTCATTTTTAGTGTTCGAGATATGAAAACTTATCTATTCAAAACAAGCTATCCAAAAACTACCTTCTCGACTAATGAAAACATTTTTAAGTGACCGAAAACCTCAAAACAAAGCGTTTGCTTTTAAATCGTAATCATTAAGTTAAATTGTGTAAGCTAAAAATTATCATTCAATGTAAACGGGCATCAAACAATTAAATGTTTACATCAAACAAGTGTTAAGTAATTATTTTGAGGATAATTATTAACTTTGTTCACTTTTATTTTTATTGTTACGTAAATTGGTTACATTTCGCGATAAAATACGTTTAGTCATTCCCGGAACCACCAAAACTTTTCTACGCTTCAACAAATATCCACAATTATACTCAATGCCTAAATTTTGAAAAATATCATCACTTATATCATCAATAGGCCGGATTCAAGAGATAAGAAACAAAGATATTATCTAGAAAACACCTTTCCTTGTTTTCATGGGATGTTATCTAGTTTTAGGAACATATAGATATTTATCTTAAGACTTCTAATATAAAAAGACCAAGACTTCCCTAAAATCCTCATTTGTGTCTTGCATGAATCTAGTCTTGATTTCATCTAGGTCCAAGAAGTATATATAGGAAGTAACTAGTAAGAGGTAAACATACAACTCATTTTCTAAGGTGAAAACCACACAAATCCTCTCTTTTTCTCCCCTATAGGCCACGACCAAACAACAAATACCCAAAATAATTCATACAATTTTATTTACAACACATACAAGCATTCACACATCATATCTAAGATAACCCAAGAAGGTTTGAAGGTTTGGTTTAAGGTTTACAAGTGTTGAATCAAGAAAGTGTAAAGATTAGGGTTTTAGTTTGGATTAGGGTTTTCTTGGTTGTGATGAAAGCTAGGGTTAAAGTCTAAAACAAGGCGTTTAGAGCCATATATCATATCATCTACATCACTCTAAGGTTATCTAAAAGCTCCATCTTGTATAATTAGGATTTTATGTGTATATATGTTCTATATAGTAAAATCACCATTTAGGACTTTTGAACATGTAAAAAGAATTTTTACTTGTGATTATGGATTTGTGCACTTTGACATATGATATTTTGTTGGTAATGTCATTTTAAAATGGATATATAAGTATTATACCATGTTGGTTAAGTGTAAAAATGTATATATACAAATTAGGATTTTTAAAGTCACTTAATAAGTTTCAAGTAAAAGTGGGGTAAATGACTTGATAATCTTCGTTCGTGAATTTTTATTTGTTATATGGATGCTAAAATGATGTTATAATGAAAGTATAAGTCTTGTACACTATTGGTTTATGTATAAAAAGTCTATGTACAAACTTGTTAAATTAGGATTTTACTTATAAACTTGTAATTAAAAGTTACCAAGTAAGTTGTGATTTAATGGTGTTATAAAGGAATTGATAATATGGACTCATGGACAAGATATAGACATTATTATAAGTAACACATATGATAAATAAGACTATAAACTTGTGGTAATTTACTAAATTGAAAAGTGTATAAAACAAGTTATATAAATAAGTATACAAATGGATTCCAAAAGGGTTGTTTGATTTCAAATTCAAGACAGTAGGTTTGACATTTTATAAAGATAGTACACCTCATGACGATTCTAAAAAGGTAAGAAAATTGAAAAACGGATTAATAACAAAAAATATACGATAAATATACGTTTTACGTTAATACCGGATTTATAAAATAAATTTTATAAAAAGTTACTATTCATCAGGGAAATTTATTTTGAAAAACCTCATTTAATGACTAGAAATTTTAATTAACCAGAGAAGTGCTCAAAAGAATTACTAAAAAACGAGCTTAATAGAATAATTCGGCTGTTTACGATAATTAAAGTTTATAAAAGTAATTTTATAAACTATGAACAGTAAAATTTACTATTCATGACAGAAACATATATTTTGCAAAACACTCAATTAAATTGATAGAACTTTCAAAAACGAAGACGTACTCGAAAGAATCGTCTAAAAACGACGATATACGGATAAAAATACAACATTTACGGGTTTTTCGTTATTAAATTTATAAAAATAAGTTTATAACTGGTAATGAAACAGTAAAAATTCACTACTCATCAGAGGACTAAAATGTGGAAAACGTCAAATTTGATAACTGTCTTAATTCGAAAAGCGTGGACATAAGAAACTCATAGAAAAAGACTTGAAACGTAAAAAGTTATGTCATTTTTACCAAGGTATAATTTATTAAACGTTTTAAACGTTTATAAAATCTGATTTCACTAAAATAATTAGATGTTGATTAGACTATATAGTAATATTCATAGGTAGTATGTACCCCAATGTGATAGTACTTATAAGGCACTATATTGGATGTAGGTTGCACTCGATCATAATGTGGACGCATTTTTTATGATTTTACTTGATATACGCTCACTAAAGGTGAGTTCAAGCCCCCTCGTTTTACATTTTCATTTTACAATGATTTTCTGAGTTTTGGACGGTTGAGAACATTGCTTTGTTTTACAATTTAAACGAAGTAACTTTGAAATATTACGTTTTGGATATTGCCATACCATGCATTACTTACTTGTTTTTTGGATAGTGCATACATGCAAATTTCTTACTGTTTGGATATTGTATACCATGCAATACTTACTGTTTTGAATATTGTATACCATGCAATACTTACTGTTTTGGATATTGTATTCCATGCAATACTTACTATTTTGAATATTGTATACCATGCAATACTTACTGTTTTGGATATTGTATACCATGCAATACACACTCTAAACAATTGCGGTCCTACACTCATACATTTTACAAACCTATGAATTCACCAACATTATTGTTGACGTTTTAAAGCATGTTTTTCAGGAGGTCAATAAGGCACGAGGTGCAAGGGATACATTGGTGGTCGTTATTTTGGAAGTCAATAGCATTAAAGATTTGGTTGCATTACATATTTGGGGAAAATGTTTGTTTTCGAACTAGAATCTTTGTATAATTTAACAATGAACAAGTATAGCTTCGGGCTTTTGTAACAAACACTTTGCTAAATCCAATGTATCGGTTTTAAACGACACTTTTAAAGGTCGTTCTCATATCTTGTGTAATGGTATTATGAAGTAACGCTCCCAAACCCATATTCCGCTGCGACCCATTTTGGGGGTGTTACAGATTGGTAATCAGAGCCAAGGTTATAGAGAACCAGGTCAAATGTTTTGCTGGACTATAACCGTTTTCAAACATTGCTTTCATACAAAAGGGGTTACATGGGACATACATACACTACTTGTTTGCATTAGTTATTTTTACTATATACCTGTTCATATTATAGTACGTATGTTACTATGAGGGTATATTGTATATATGCAAAGATGAGTTTGTATTCTTTCGCACATACTCTACAATTATTTATATAAGGATTATTTATATAAATAGAGGAACATTCCTTTAGGCAAGGTAGCACTATAAGCTCGTGGGTCCTAAGCGCTACATAAATAAAAATAACATTAAGCTTATCAAGTATGAGTTCTTACCATGTTCACTTTATGCCATGAGGCGGCACTAATATTTTACCATAATCATATCACAACACTCTATTTTTGGAGTGCGAATGAGATAACTAAACTAATCTAATCTTATTACTCTCTGATTTGAAGATAATTCCTCCTAGGAATGCACCCAGAACAGAACCACCCACAGCACCACAACAATCTACCACCACATCTCGTCACCAGATGCCCAGCTTAGGCAATGATTGTCCCCAAGTTGTTTATGTGCAATGGCTGCTACCATGATGCAAACAGGAATGGCCGGTTGACAGCCATACTTCGCGACAGGTTGTCAGAAGGATCTGAACACGTTGCTCGTGAATGCACCTTACTAAGACTTCATCAAGTGCCAACCTCTATTTTCAAAGGCACTGAGGAGTTGTCGGAAACTAACTCATGGTTTGAAAGTGGAACTGTGTTTCGCATAAGCCACTTGATCAGTTAGAGAATCAGATCAAGTTTTCCACTTGTACTCTTTTAGCAGGTGCTCTGACGTAGTGGAATTCCCACATTAGGATTGTTGGTCATGATGTTGCGTATGCAATGACTTGGACAGAACTGAAAAAGAAAATGACCGACAAGTACTGTCCAAGGAACGAGATGAAGAAGCTTGAGGCTGATGTTGTGAATTTGAAAGTAATAAAAGGCTACCGACCGTAATAGGGTAACATACAAACGTTTTCCAGGAACTAGCATTGTTGTGTGTTCGAATGT
Organism: Tanacetum coccineum; assembly: GCA_026074375.1. NCBI lineage: Eukaryota > Viridiplantae > Streptophyta > Magnoliopsida > Asterales > Asteraceae > Tanacetum > Tanacetum coccineum. The sequence goes on along the minus strand of BQNB010084425.1, from coordinate 23,711 downwards.
TTCCTGAAGAGTCTGACAAAGTTGAAAGGTATGTCGGTGGGTTGCCCGACATGATTCACGGAAGTGTTGTGGCGTCAAAACAAAAACCATGCAGGAAGCTACTGAAATGGCAACAGAGTTGATGGACAAAAGATAAGTAATGGAAGGAGTATTAATGATCTATTAAAAAATTGTATAACATGTTTATTTGTTTATATGTTTCAATTTTCAAGTTTGTAATGTGTTATTGCAATAAAAAGTTGTACACTATGTATAGATGTTTGTATGTTGTAATTTTCAAGTTTGAAAACATTTAACGGATAGAAGTGTCTTCCTCTATTATATGTAGTATAGATATGATAGCCTGTTTTGAGTTATTTTCTACTAGGAATAGGATATAAAGACCCCTCCTAAAAACCATTTGTACCCTCCTTATATTTTTTGGTTTAAATTTTATTTTATTTTTATAAATTTTTTATATTATAAAACTGTGAAACGGGAAGTGTAGAATAAATTTTATAAAGTTTAACAAGTCAAAAGTATTAAACTAACAAAAAGTACGAAACAAATTGTGTTATACTGTAAACAGAAAGACAAAAAAGATATAAAGAACATTTGTACTATTTATGGCCAAATAGAGGTTTTTATAGTAGCACCCTTTCTATTATTTCAGTTTGAACATAAGAACATTTATCATATTAAACCGTTATTTATGAAGAGCGTTAATTTTCTCTTTATTATTTTGTTCTTAGTAGTTTATTAACATATAGTAAAAGTAAATACAAATGGAATTATACCTTTATTATTAAAAGGGAAGATTGCCTCCCCGAGGCAGCTTTTAATGCCCCTACAAACCCGGTTCACCTCCTTTGGTTTCTATTAACTAGTCCGCCCGGTTCTTTCACTATCTCTTTTCCACTTTCAGTCACACACACATCATAATCTACGTGTCTTCCTCTCTTCTATCCACCACCCCTGTTATCTCCTTTCTGTGAACTCACCAACCTTATCTCTCTATCTCTCTCTCAAAAAAAATGAAGATGCCTGCTGTTGTATTTATCAACACTGACCATCAATTAGGTACGTGTCGACCCAAACACATACCACTTAACCAAAACACACACACATGTATTATTACTCATCTAATTTGTGTAAGGTTGAGGATACCAACACAAAATAATTTCAGTTAATTGTGTTCTTGAATAGATTATCGCAAATTTGTTTCAATTATTGTTGATTTGGGGTTATTTTGTTTTAGGTTTTTAGCTTTTATCAGAACCTCAAAACCATCGACTTCTCATTTGCATACTTTTTCAAACACACATACAAAAACTAAATTTCGGTCACCCTAATCTTCGCCACCGAAATAAATAAAGGCGTTGGTACCACAGATTCTACAGGATCATCTTCATCTTTTTACACACTTGGGATTTTTGTATTCTTTGAATGGTTTATTTTCAAATGGGTCAGGCCAGCCCAATATATTGCAAGCCCAACAAGGAATAAAAGCCCACTTCCAAATTTAAGTTTAGAATCTGATTTGTATTGAAGTAGTGACGTTAATGTCACGTGAAGGAAAATTAATTCCTATGCTCGCACGTGCCAACACTATAACACCCCGTGTTTTAGGGTCAATAAATTTACTACTTATTTTTAGTATTGTACGCGTTTGCTTTTAAATCGTAATCATTAAGTTAAATCGCGTAAGCTAAAAATTATCATTCAATGTAAACGGGCATCAAACAATTAAATGTTTACATCAAGCAAGTGTTAAGTAATTATTTTGAGGATAATTATTAACTTTGTTCACTTTTATTTTTATTGGTTACGTAAATTGGTTACGTTTCGCGATAAAATACGTTTAGGCATTCCCGGAACCACCAAAACTTTTCTACGCTTCAACAAATACCCACAATTATACTCAATACCCAAAATTTGAAAAATATCATCACTTATATCATCAATAGGCCGGATTCAAGAGATAAGAAACAAAGATATTATCTAGAAAACACCTTTCCTTGTTTTCATGGGATGTTATCTAGTTTTAGGAACATATAGATATTTATCTTAAGACTTCTAATATAAAAAGACCAAGACTTCCCTAAAATCCTCATTTGTGTCTTGCATGCATCTAGTCTTGATTTCATCTAGGTCCAAGAAGTATATATAGGAAGTAACTAGTAAGAGGTAAACATACAACTCATTTTCTAAGGTGAAAACCACACAAATCCTCTCTTTTTCTCCCCTATAGGCCACGGCCAAACAACAAATACCCAAAATAATTCATACAATTTTATTTACAACACATACAAGCATTCACACATCATATCTAAGATAACCTAAGAAGGTTTGAAGGTTTGGTTTAAGGTTTACAAGTGTTGAAGCAAGAAAGTGTAAGATTAGGGTTTTGGTTTGGATTAGGGTTTTCTTGGTTGTGAAAGCTAGGGTTTAAAGTCTAAACAAGGGTTTAGAGCATATATCTCATCATCATACATCACTCTAAGGTTATCTAAAAGCTCTCATCTTTTCATAATTATGATTTTATGTGTATATATGTTCTATATAGTAAAAATTACCATTTAGGACTTTTAAACATGTAAAAAGGATTTTTACTTGTGATTATGGATTTGTGCACTTTTACATATGATATGTTGTTGGTAATATCATGTTAAAATGGATATATAAGTATTATACCATGTTGGTTAAGTGTAAAAATGTATATATACAAATTAGGGTTTTTAAAGTCACTTAATAAGTTTCAAGTAAAAGTGGGGTAAATGACTTGATAATCTTGTTCATGGACTTTTATTTATGTTATATGGATGCTAAAATGATGTTATAATGGAAGTATAAGTCTTGTACACTATTGGTTTATGTATAAAAAGTCTATGTACAAACTTGTTAAATTAGGGTTTTACTTATAAACTTGTAATTAAAAGTTACCAAGTAAGTTGTGATTTAATGGTGTTATAAAGGACTTGATAATATGGACTCATAGACAAGATATGGACATTATTATAAGTAACACATATGATAAATAAGACTATAAAGACTTGTGGTAATTTACTAAATTGAAAAGTGTATAAAACAAGTTATATAAATAAGTATACAAATGGATTCCAAAAGGGCTGTTTGATTTCGAATTCAAGATAGTAGGTTTAACATTTTATAAAGATAGCACACCTCATGAAGATTCTAAAAAGGTAAGAAACTCGAAAAACGGATTAATAACGAAAAAGATACGATAAATATACGTTTTACGTTAATACCGGATTTATAAAATAAATTTTATAAAAAGTTACTGTTCATCAGGGACATTTATTTTGGAAAACCTCATTTATATGATAGAACTTTTAATTACGAGAACGTGCTCGAAAGAATTACTAAAAACGAAACTAAAACGAATAAAATATGGCGTTTATGATAATTAAAGTTTATAAAAGTAATTTTATAAACTATGAACAGTAAAATTTACTATTCATGACAGAAACATATATTTTGAAAACATCAATAAATTGATAGAACTTTCAATAACGAAGACGTACTCGAAAGAATCGCTAAAAACGGAGCTATAACGAATAAAATACGACATTTACGGGTTTTACGTTAATTAAAGTTATAAAAATAAGTTTATAACTGGTATGAACAGTAAAAATCACTGTTCATCAAAGGACTAAAAATATGAAAACGTCAAATTTTGATAAATCGTCTTAATACGAAAGCATGGACATAAGAAACGCAAGAAACGGACTTGAAACGTGAAAGTTATGTCATTTTTACCAAAGGTATATTTATAAACGTTTTAACTTTATAAATATGATTTCACTAAAACAATTAGATGGTGATTAGCTATATAGAATTATATATGGTAGTAGTTACCCAATGTGATTAGTACTTATACGACCTATATTGGATTAGGTTGCACTCGATCATTACCGTGACGCATTTTCTGTGATACACTTGATATTCGCTCACTCAAGGTGAGTTCATAGCCCCACGTTTTACATGATTTGTTTTATAAGTTTTGGGGTGAGAACATGCTTTGTTTTACAATTGGACGCAAGTAACTTTGAAATACTTACTGTTTTGGATATTGCATACCATGCAATACTTACTGTTTTGGATATTGTATACCATGCAATACTTACTGTTTTGAATATTGTATATCATGCAATACTTAATGTTTTGGATATTGTATACCATGCAATACACACTCTAAACAATTGCAGTCCTATACTCATACATTTTACAAACCTATAAATTTACCAAAATTATTATTGACGTTTTAAAGCATGTTTTTTAGGAGGTCAATAAGGCACGAGGTGCAAGGGATACATTGGTGGTCGTTATTTTGGAAGTCAATAGCATAAAAGATTTGGTTGCATTACATATTTGGGGAAAACGTTTGTTTTCGAACTAGAATCTTTGTATAATTTAACAATGAACAAGTATAGCTTCGGGCTTTTGTAACAAACACTTTGCTAAATCCAATGTATCGGTTTTAAATGACACTTTTAATGGTCGTTCTATATACATCTTGTGTTATTGATCTATAAAGTAACACGCTCCGGACCCTTATTCTGCTGCGATCCATTTTAGGGGTGTTACAGATTGGTATCAAGAGCCAAGGTTATAGAGAACCAGGTCAAATGTTTTTGCTAGACTATAACCGTTTTTAAACATTGCATTCATACAAAGGGGTTTTCACGAGACATACATACACTAGTTGTTTGCATTAGTTAGTTTTACTAGATGCTTACATGATTCATATACGTGTTCATATTATAGTACGTACGTTACTATGAGGGTATATTGTATATATGCAAAGATGAGTTTGCATTCTTTCGCACATACTCTACAATTATTTATATAAGGGTTATTTATATAAATAGGGGAACATTTCTTTAGGCAAGGTAGCACTATAAGCTCGTAGGTCCTAAACGCTACATAAACATTAAGCTATCAAGTATGATATCTTACCATCGTTCATTTATGCCATGAGCGCACATTCATATTTACCATATATCATCTCACAACACATTATTTTTAGAGCATGACAAAGATAACTAAACTAATCTAATCCTATTACTCTTCTGATTTTGAAGAAAATGGCACCAAAAAGATCCACAAGGTCAACACCAATCACAACAACCACCACCACATCTGTCATCGATGCTCAACTAAAGGAAATGATTGACCAAGGCGTTACTGCTGCATTAGCGGCACGTGATGCTGACAGAAATACGAATGGTGATGACAGCCATACTTCGAGAATGGGTGTCAGAAGGACTGAATGCGTTGCTCGATAGTGCACTTACCAAGACTTCATGAAGTGCCAACCTCTATATTTCAAAGGCACTGAGGGAGTTTTCGAACTAACTCAATGGTTTGAAAGGATGGAGATTGTGTTTTGCATAAGCCATTGCTCTGTGGAGAATCAAATCAAGTTTTCCACTTGTACTCTTTTAGCAGGTGCTTTAACGTGGTGGAATTCCCATGTTAGGATTGTTGGTCATGATGTTGCGTATGCAATGACTTGGACAGAACTGAAAAATAAAATGACCGACAAGTACTGCCCGAGGAACGAGATGAAGAAGCTTGAGGCTGAGTTGTGGAATTTGAAAGTAAAAGGTACCGATGTGATAGGGTACAACCAACGTTTCCAGGAACTAGCATTGCTGTGTGTTAGAATGTTTCCTGAAGAGTCTGACAAGATTGAAAGGTATGTAGGTGGTTTGCCCGACATGATTCACGGAAGTGTTGTGGCATCAAAACTAAAAACCATGCAGGACGCTATTGAAATGGCAACAGAGTTGATGGATAAAAAGATCAGCACGCTTGCTGAACGTCAAGCTGAGAATAAGAGGAAACTTGATAACAACAATCAAGCTTAACAACAATCTCCCAAGAAGCAAGGTGTGGCTATAGCTTATACTGCTGGGACTGGTGAAAGGAAGGAGTACGCTGGGACTCTTCCATTGTGCAACAAGTGCAAGTTTCACCACAATGGCCCGTGCACTGTAAAGTGCACAAACTGCAAGAAAGTCGGCCATTTAACAAGGGATTGTTGGAATCCTACCGCTACAAACAATCAGAGAAACGTCACTTGCTATGAATGTGGAGATCAAGGGCATTACAAAAGTGATTTCCCAGAGTTAAAGAATCAAAACCATGGGAACCAAGCTGGAGGTACTGGAGCACGTGGAGTGGTGCATACCTTAGGAGGAGGAGAAACCTATCAAGACCTTAACAACATTGAAGATGAGATTGAAGCTTAAAAGAGAAAGTTGTCTCAGTTTGCCTAGTAAACCCTAAGTTGGAACTATCTTAGACTTTATTTCCCTAGGAGTTCTCGTTGTATTTCTCTTAAACATCTGTTGTACGAACGATTTCAAATTATCTATCGAATCTATTTATTGAGAAATTTTTGCCAATCTACTCCAATTCTCTAATTATTCATGTAAGTCATTCTAAAAATCATAACGCTATTTTGACGAAAATGAGCAATGCATCGTTAGTCCTCAATTATGCATGACTTGATTAACTATGTATAATTCAGGAAGGACCATGCCATGCTGGGAGTAGTCACCTTAAAACTTCTTGTCAAGAAACAATATTCTATTTATATCAGGTCTTGTGTGCGTATTCATAAAACGTATCTATCACGAGGAACCAAACTAATAATCATGATAACTAAGTAAACTTTTACACCATCTTACAAGTAAGTCGACGTCATCTTATACCAAATCCTAAGCCAAGATGCCGAGACTCATCACTAGTTGCCCTAGGATAATTCACTATCAAACTTGCTCGCCAAAAGAGAGTTACGCAAATTTAAAGCGTAAGCCGATGGAATTTCAAGTTGGGGATAAGGTTATGCTTAAGGTTTCGCCTTGGAAAGGGGTTGTACGTTTTAGCAAACGGGGGAAGTTAAACCGCAGATATGTTGGACCTTTCAAGGTGTTGGAAAAGTAGGATCCGTTGCTTACAAGCTTGAGCTTCCGGAGGAGCTGAGCAGGGTTCATAATACGTTTCATGTATCCAACTTGAAAAAGTGCTATGCCGACGAACCATTAGCCGTTCCGTTGGATGGACTTCACTTTTATGACAAGCTTTAGTTTATCGAGGAACCTATAGAGATCATGGATCAAGAAGTCAAACGGTTAAGCCAAAGCCGTGTACCAATTGTTAAGGTTCGATGGAACTCCAGGAGGGGTCCTGAGTTCACATAGGAGCGTGAAGATCAATTCAAGAAGAAATATCCACACCTCTTCACCAAGACCGCACCATCGTGAAGTGCCGCATTGTAAGCCTTGAGGACAAGGCTTATTTAACGGGGGAAGACTATAACACCCCGTGTTTTAGGGTCATTTATGACGTCAATAAATTCACTATTTATTTTTAGTATTATACGCGTTTGCTTTTAAATCGTAATCGTTAAATTAAATCGCGTAAGCTAAAAATTATCATTCAATGTAAACGGGCATCAAACAATTAAATGTTTACATCAAGCAAGTGTTAAGTAATTATTTTGAGGATAATTATTAACTTTGTTCATTTTATTTTTATTGGTTGCGTAAAGAGATTACGTTTCGCGATAAAATACGTTTAGGCATACCCGGAACCACCAAAACTTTTCTACGCTTCAACAAATACCCACAATTATACTCAATACCTAAAATTTAAAAAATATAATCACTTATATCATCAATAGGCCGGATTCAAGAGATAAGAAACAAAGATATTATCTAGAAAACACCTTTCCTTGTTTCCATGGGATGTTATCTAGTTTTAGGAACATATAGATATTTATCTTAAGATTTCTAATATAAAAAGACCAAGACTTCCCTAAAATCCTCATTTGTGTCTTGCATGCATCTAGTCTTGATTTCATCTAGGTCCAAGAAGTATATATAGGAAGTAACTAGTAAGAGGTAAACATACAACTCATTTTCTAAGGTGAAAACCACACAAATCCTCTCTTTTTCTCCCCTATAGGCCACGACCAAACAACAAATACCCAAAATAATTCATACAATTTTATTTATAACACATGCAAGCATTCACACATCATATCTAAGATAACCCAAGAAGGTTTGAAGGTTTGGTTTAAGGTTTACAAGTGTTGAAGCAAGAAAGTGTAAGATTAGGGTTTTGGTTTAGATTAGGGTTTTCTAAGTGTGGAAGCTAGGGTTTTGTTGCTAAACAAGGGTTTGGATCTTGTTTTTCATCATCATACTTCATATCAAGGTTATCTAGAAACCCGTTATCTAGAAACCCTACATCTTTTACATTTATCATTATATGTGTACATAAGTTCTATGTAGCAAATCACCATTTAGGATGCTTATCTACATGAAATATGGATTTTTACACTTGGTTATGTTTTGGTAAACTTTGTTATATGTTATATGAAGGTTGATATCATCTTATATTGGATATATAAGTCTTGTACATAAGTGGTTTATATATATAGGGTTTTTAAAGTCACATTAATAAGATTCAAGTAAAAGTGGGGTAAATGACTGATAATCTTGGTCCAAGGACGTATATTTAGTTAATGGATGCTAAAAATGATGTGTAAAATATGGAATATAAGTCTTTTTGCACTATTTGGTTTCTGTATACAAAGTCTAGTACAAACTTGTAAATTAGGGTTTTACTTATAAACTTGTAATAAAAGTTAACCAAGTAAGTTTGTGATTTAATGGTTGTTTATAGAAGAGAACTTGAATAATATGGACTCATGGACAAGATATGGACATTATTATAAGTAACACATATGATAAATAAGACTATATAGACTTGTGGTAATTTACTAAATTGAAAAGTGTATAAAACAAGTTATATAAGTAAGTATACAAATGGATTCCAAAAGGGTTGTTTGATTTCGAATTCAAGACAGTAGGTTTGACATTTTATAAAGATAGTACACCTCATGATGATTCTAAAAAGGTAAGAAACTCGAAAAACATATTAATAACGAAAAAGATACGTAATATACGTTTATAAAACCTTAAACCGATTTATAAAAATAAATTTATATAAAAATTACGTTCATACAGGGACCATTATTTTGGAAATCCTCATTTATATGATAGAACTTTTAATTACGAGAACGTGCTCGAAAGAATCGCTAAAAACGGAGCAATAACGAATAAAATACAACATTTACGGGTTTTACGTTAATTAAAGTTATAAAAATAAGTTTATAAAACTGGTATGAACAGTAAAAATCAACTGTCATCAGAGACTCAAAAAATATGAAACCTTCCAATTTTTGATAAATCGTCTTAATAACGAAAAGCATACATAAAAACGCAATAAACGGACTTGAAACGTGAAAGTTAATGTCATTTTACAAAGGTATATTTATAAACGTTAACTTTATAAATAGTGCTTTCACAAAACAATTAGATGGGTGATTAGCTATATAGAAATATACATGGATCGTAGTTACCCAATGTGATTAGTACTTAACGACTAGTATGGCGATTAGATTGCACTCGATCATACCGTACGCATTTTCTGTAGATATTCTTGGATATACTCTCACTCAAGGTGATTCATGAGCCCACGTTTACATTACATGATTTTGATTTATAAGTTGTTTGGGTGAAACATGCTTTGTTTTACAATTGGACGTAAGTAACTTTGAAATACTTACTGTTTTGGATATTGCATACCATGCAATACTTACTATTTTGGATATTGTATACCATGCAATACTTACTGTTTTGAATATTGTATACCATGCAATACTTACTGTTTTGGATATTGTATTCCATGCAATACTTACTGTTTTGAATATTGTATACCATGCAATACTTACTGTTTTGGATATTATATACCATGCAATACACACTCTAAACAATTGCGGTCCTACACTCATACATTTTACAAACCTATGAATTCACCAATATTATTGTTGACGTTTTAAAGCATGTTTTTCAGGAGGTCAATAAGGCACGAGGTGCAAGGGATACATTGGTGGTCATTATTTTAGAAGTCAATAGCATTAAAGATTTGGTTGCATTACATATTTGGGGAAAACGTTTGTTTTCGAACTAGAATCTTTGTATAATTTAACAACGAACAAGTATAGCTTCGGGCTTTTGTAACAAACACTTTGCTAAATCCAATATATCGGTTTTAAACGACACTTTTAAAGGTCGTTCTCATATCTTGTGCAATGGTTTTATGAAGTAACGCTCCCAAACCCATATTCCGCTGCGACCCATTTTGGGGTTGTTACAAGCGCACTTATTTTGGGTAAGCAAATGAAATTCAGACACGTGGCACAAAAGTTGTATATCTCAATTTCACTTTCAATTCAAATGAAAACAAATCCTGTGGACGAAATACACTGCGTAGGAATGAAGCTTTATGAATGGACGCGGAGCCTTCTTTCAACGGTGGATCCATCTTTTATATAATCGTGATCCGACCCTTAGGGGACGTGTTTAATTGGCCAAATGATTGGCTACTTGATTTACCAATATGATTGCGACAACATTTAAGTTTTCACCCCATATGGCCACCCTATAAAAGCCCATCCGCTCCCCTCACTTTTGACTATCTAGTTAGTTAGTTTTTATTTTTTTAGTTTTTAGCTTTTTAATGTTTTTGTATTAGCTTATTCTTGTTTTCCAGCTTATTGTACCTGCTCATTTCTAAAGCTTTATGTAATTATGTACATGAAATTCGTTGGAGTTGATTAATCGATCAATGTTTTGTTTCTTTGTTAGCTTATTCTCTCGTTAATCTTTGTTTTCATATAGCTTATTCAATAAGATGAATTTTCGTGCTTATTCTTGCAACTTATTATTATAAAAAGTTCTTTAAAACTTAAATAATGACTCTTATAAGCTCTCCAAGCTAATTTGATTCATTACCAAAAGTTTTCAAACACTTTTCGAAATAATAAGCTAAAATAAGCTCGAATTTAGCTTATTTATGTGCTTAATTCATTTTTGTTTTATTAAAAGCTCTTATTTTCTGTCAAAATAAGCTTCTATACAGCTTATTTAGATGTAAGTGAGCTAATATTGTTAAATCAAATTTTTGAGTGCTTATGTGCCTATTCGATTTATCATTTTAGAAGTTTTAATACTTATAGCTTATTTTAGGTCCTCGTTGCTGTTTTCGTTAATTTTTAAGTGGTTAGAAGCTTATTCGTCTAAGTTTCGCATATCTTATTAACATTAAGATTCAATTTATGAAAAAGGTGTTTAGTATTTTAGCTTATCTTCATGATTTCTTTTTCTAGTGCTTATGTGGTTATTAAAAAGAGCTTTTCTCACTTCAATCTTATTGAGATTGCTTAAGCTTGATAGATATTAAAGTCTCCTTTAGGATTTGCTAGTGCTTAATTAGTTGTAACTCGTGCTTATTACTTTTATGTGTTCTTTTGAAGTAAAATTCGTGACTTAGTTCTTTTTGTTTGCTTATTCGATTGTGCTTATTGATTATGGCTTATCAGATTTGCTTATTTTTGTGACTAAGTTTGTTTCTTAAAAATTCTTTTCGTAAACAATATAACCAGTTTCACGTTTGGATTGTAAGTATTGAAATTGGGCCATTATAGATTTATTGGGCCTATGTTAGTAAGTTTAAGTGCTATGAATTGCGATACTTAGGACTTTGTGTCTATGTGTGTGGGCATTGTTATCGCGTTTGCTTAAATTGTGTTTATGGCTTATAGAAAAGAGCACTTGTGTGTGATGTTATAATTGTATAACAGTTTGTCATTTGTTTAAATTTGTAGTACTGGTCAACTCATGAGGCGTGGAGCTTAAGGGTTTATTTAGCTAGATAGAATTTAATTATTTTCTTTAGCTAAATAAATCGGGTGGTTTACGTTTAATTGCGGGTCTTCAATTCGGTTCCATTTTCTATCTTTTTTCAATTAATTAGTGTCGTTTAGTATAAAATGTTTTTCTTTTCTTATTTAATTGTTATGAGTAGTGAGTAATAACTTGTGCTTGCTAAGTGATTAGTGATTTACGATATTTTAGTGCGGTTTTTAAAAAGGATATAAAAAAATTAATAGTCATTGGAATTTTCAATTTACTACCCGTCATTTACTTTTAATGCAATTTAATACTTGTCATTTATTTTAAAAATGCATTTTGTATTGACTTGTCATTTAATTTCTTGAATCTTGTTTTTAAGGATTTTAATCGTTAAACTAAGCCCACACCTTAAGGAACATTTACGTCACCTTAGAATGCCATATTTGTCATGTATATCTTTTAGAGCAAATTTTAGTTTAATCATGTAGTTTTAAATCTTAGAATTAATATTAGTTTAATTTTTAGCATAGAAATAGTTTAAAATCAAAATCAAAAACTTGAATGAAAATCAAGCTCGATTTACAACTTGGATACGTTGAATTCCATTCAATCTCACGAGGGGAAAACGATACCCGTTTGATATTACTTATTATTCTTCATAAGAATAATTTGTACGATACTTTGTATAAATATATATATTATATATCTGAGGGTTTATTTGATAAACGCGTGTGAAAACGACGAACATCAAAATGGCGCCGTTGCCGGGGAGAGGTGTAGCGATTTTTACGGGATTGTTTGTGTTCGAGCCTTGAAGATCCTTTCTTCGAAAAGTTTATTTTCGTTATTATAAAAAAAATATAATAAAATAATAAAATAATAATAATAAAAATCCAAAAATACTTTTCTTCTTATTTTATTTTTCCTTTTCTTTTATAAATATTAAAAATACCAAAAAAAATATTATTATTTATATTATCTTTATAAAAAGATTTCAAAAAAATAATCTCCTTTATCCTCTTACTTCATTTAATTCTTATCTTCTTTATCCTCTTATCCGTTTAATTCTTCGACATGTCTTCGTATAACCATTTTGGTTGCTCGTGGTGTGGAGGTCCGTTTAATGGTGGAAACTGCTCGGGCTGTAGCAGTGTAGGATCCGAAAATGAGTTTGTCTATGACACAAATCTTTATTCTTATAATGAAACACCGAACTTCTTCAACCAACCTCCACAATACCAATACGAGACATACTCGTATAAATTTTGTGGAGGGAATTCTCATCCGGGTTACGATTGTCAAACAGGAAACACACCCGTCTTTGATTAGGGTCCCTGTTACAATCAAGAGTTTGGATTTAACCAACCTCTACATTATTTTCCGAGTCAACCACAATAATTTCCTTGTGAAAATTGCAGGGTTCTTTATGAAAATTTTCAGTGTCAACCGATGAACCAAAATTTCAATTATTCTAATTCTTTCGGTCTTAATCAAATTCAACCCTCATAATTTTCTACAGTTCAACTTCTTGAAATCGAGAGGATTAATAAAGAGGAGAGAATTAAAAAGAAAGACATGAGTATAGAAGAAATAATGAGTAAGAAGCGGTTGATTGATGACGAAATTAATGATATCACGAATGATTTTAGTTATAAAAGATTTCGAGGTAAGCAGATTGATGATTAATATGAAAGAGATTGTGAGATTAAAATTAAACAACTCTTGCAAGATTATAATGGTTTGGACATCGAGATGCGGAAAAAGGAGCGCATTTTAATGGAAGAAAAGTATCTTGCTGCTTCACAACGTATTAAATCCATTTGTAATTATGATGACGACGAGGATGATTCTATTCCTTTGAGAGATATTATTGCTCGATATTCTCCGTCTGTTGCTATCACATCTTCCCCTCCCGACTTACCAACTGAAGAACCTGAGGACTCTCTCATAATGGGGGACGAGCATCTTGACACTATTCCTGAAAAGGAATCGGACGAATTAATAAAGTCTAGTGTTGAGAACCTTGTCCCAATCCCAAGTGAGTCCGAGGATTTTTCCGATAATGAAAGTGAGTGTGATGTGCCCGAGTGTGATGAAACTTCTCTGACTTTTACAACTTTCTCGAATCCTCTCTTTGATTCAAACGACGATTTCACCTCTAGTGATGACGAGTCACTTTCTGATGAGGACGTTCCGATGGAAAATTTCAAAATTTATTCGAACCCTCTTTTTGATGATGAAGAAATCATTTCTCCAAAGATTGATCCGCATTATTTCAATGCCGAGTCTAATCTCATTGAATCTTTGCTTAATCGTGATATTTTGATTGATTCTTCACCTAAGTTTGATTATCTTCTCGAGGAGTTCTCTGGTGAACTCGCTCATATCGATCCAATTCCACCAGGAATTAAGAAAGCCGACTTTGATCTAGAGGAAGAAACCCGTCTTGTTGAAAATTTGTTGTATGATAATTCATCTCCATGACCGCCGGAAGAACTTAATTTGGAAATTGCTGATACGATTCTTAAGTCACTCTCTCCATCTCCTATCCTCATTGAGGATAGTGACTCTCGTATGGAGAAGATCGACTTATTTCTTGCTACAGGTGACTCGATGCCACCGGGCATTGAGGACGACGATTATGACTCGAAATGGGATATCCGTTTCCTTGAAGAATTGCTTAGCAATGATCCTTTTCCCCTTCCCGAAAATGAGTCATCTAACCTTGATCATTTTAATGATCCGTCACCTCCTCGTCCTCCTCCGGAACCACCGGATGTTGAGGTTTTCTTTGATTTTGAGCCCGATACGGGTGTTGTAACTACCAAAGTGGTGAAGGGTATTTCTAAACACTATGTTCTTATGCCTAATATTTTGCCCACCCTTCCCACATTTGATCTGGATTTGGACTTCACTCCTTCTCATGATTCCCTCAGATCCAAAAACAAAATTTTTGATCTAGGGATATTCATTGAAGCCCAATCCAAGAGACTTTTATCATGGGATGAATTTTCTATCTCATTCATCCATGATCCTCTTTGTCTAGTGTTTGACCTTTTGCTTCCATTTTTGTCCAAAAACGAGGACAAAGTGTTCAATCCTGGTATTCTCATTTCTCCTCTTATCTCATTGGGGCAAAATCATTTCTAATTTTTCTAAGAGCCCGATGATGATTTCTGAAGGGGACATTCCTTACTTGGATGTTCCGTATCTCTAATTCTATCCCCCTTGACCCAGCTCAAGTATGGGGGACCGAGTCAGGCTCAGGACTCGCACAAAAATAAGCGCTTCTCAGGAGGCAACCCGTGTCTTTTCTTCTTTCTATTTTCTATTTTCTTAATAAAATAATAGTGTGTGATTTTATAAGCCAAGTGTGGGGGCGTGCTTCTTTCTATGGTATGTGGTTCCGTTTTTGCATAATTCCTCAAGATCATGAAGACCCGAGTTTGTTTTCAATCCTCTAATCATTCGGTCTTCGATCTTCTACGTATTTTGGAATCCTTAGGTGTGGGGGTAAAACCCGACATTTATGATCTTATATATATATTTGTTTTCCTTTTCACACTTGGAATTTTTTTTGCATTTGCCTTTTTCATTCCTAAGTGTGGGGGTAAAACCCGACATTTTTTAACATTAAGGCCAATGTTCCATTCTAAGTGTGGGAGGGGGGGGATTTCTATCGAAATGTGATCATACCTGTGCCTGTCTGTGTTCCCGCGCAACCCCGTTTTGACCAAAATTTTAATTTTTTTTATTGTGTTGTTAGCTAAAAAAAATTTGAAAAAATGATGAAAATATAAGAATATATCAAAATAAGTAGGCCCGTAGAACTAAGTAGATTTTAACTTGATTAGGCGTGTTGAGCTCTAGCTAGACCCCTTAACCAAGATTTTGCAAGTTTCCATAATTAACATTAAATATGCAAAGCTAGTTTATTAGGCTAAGTATTCGCGGATCTTTTTATTAAAGATTTTAAATTTGTGAAGAACAAAAAATGGTAGAGTAGAATATAAGTTAGATGCTAAACGTAGAGTAATTGGAGCTCTTTCAAGCTCATAAGTATTAATTGTGGCTTTTTCTCCCATTAGCTTGTCTCACTTATATGCATAAATGTTTAATAAATAAGGTTGTCCGGTTCAACTTAATTTTTAGTAACTTCCCTTTGATTTGGAAGTTGATGATTCGAATTTTGGCTTATTATATGCATCACATGTTTATTGCTTTACTTATACCTTAAAGAGCCTAAGGGTATATTGGTATGAGTAGAGTTAATCATTTTATTACTTTTTGCCTTAAAGAGCCTTAGGGTATATGGCAAAAGTAATATTAATCATGAAATTATTTATGCCTTAAAGAGCCTTATGGTATATGATACTTATAAAATTAGTGATTATGCTGCTTAGTTATTTGAACCTTAAAGAGCCTAAGGGTATATGGTGTAAATAATATTACTTGATTTATGTCTTAAAGAGCCTTAGGGTATATGACATGAATTAAGGCAAAAGCAACAAAAGCCAAAATTTCGTTCACTTCATCGGTTTTCAAGGATAAGGGTGGAAGCTAAATTTTATTTTCAACCGTCCCGCTTTATTTTTGGATTAAATAAGTATCGAAACAAGTCTTAAAGAGCCTTCGGGTATATGACTTAAGTAAAATCTTGAGATACAAAATTAGGATTTGCGGGAGGAAAAGTAAGTACACAATTAGTATTTATGAGTAGTGTTAGCATCTAATCTTGTATTTGACAATGATTTCATTTTAAGCTTAGTTTGGGGATTGTGAAAAGTCAAGGATAACGAACTCCTAATTTTAAGCCTTTTAAAATAAAATTTATAAAATTATCTTAGTTTTTATCTTGAATTTAATAAATGGTTAAAACGGGGGTGCTTGCGAATTAAATGACTTTTGAACCTTTTAATGGACCTTTTATGTTCTTGTTTGATTGTGAGGGGTCATAAGTTAAAAGGGGATAATATTATTTATTTATGGGTATTGTTTTATTTACATTGCGTGTGGGACCAACAATGGTTTAGTGTGAGAGAATTTGATATTTGCTAAAATACACATCTTTTGTACCCCGTAAAACACTATAAATCGGATTAAAAATGCTAAAATATAGATAATTATCTTGCAAATATGTTTGCTTGGTATTTTTATGTCCTGCAGGTAAAAGGACTAAAAACGGTGCAAAAACAGGAATTATCGGGCTCAATTTGGTCAAGTTTAATTATTACTCAAAGCCAAGATGAAGTCGTGAAAAGTCTCTGAGCATACCAGTGGAAAGAGCGCGAGAATACGAGTCCATCGATGCCCTCGAATCTTATTGAGCCAGCCCGTGACCCATCTTATTGGCCGGGCCAGCCCAAACTATCACCAATTCAATTAATAAGGCCCATCATGAAAAGCCCAAGTCCAATTCAATTTCAAAAGCTGGGTTTATAAAATTTGTGATGTAAGCTTACATCACTGTCACGTGATGCATAATTAAATCCATATACCTCATGTGAGCTTCCACTTTCTTATTCTTGGCGAATCAAAAGCTTCCACGTGGCGAGGAAATTTGTTATAAGCTTCATTCTGCTAAGTGATCCAACGAATGTGAATTGTGCGTTTCATTTAAGCAATGAGGAATTACACGTGGTGCTAGATGACCGGTAGATCAAGTCTGACGATCCGAGGGAGTGACATTAAAGGCCAATCATTGGCTGGTCCTATTTTACAAAACTCACCCTTCATCCTTGCCTATAAATAAACTCGTCCACCACAACTTTGAAAAAGTATTTTTTAGCTGAGTGTAGATTTAGGATTAGATTTTAGATTTTCAAGTTTTCTCTCAACTTTTAGTTTTTAGCTTTAGTTTTAGCTTATGGTAGCTTATTTTAAAGCTGATTTGCAGCTTGTTTCGGATTATGTAACGAGATTTGTTCTAGCTTAATGAAGTTTATGTTTAAAGTGCTTATTTCTTTTTTCTATCTCTTTTTAATCTTCTAAAAACTTATTTTCAAATAAGCAATTCTCAAAAGCTTATCTTAACAGCTTGTTCGAGCTTAACCTTTTAAAAGTATTAGATCTAGTCCTATAAGCTCTCACAAGCTTATTTGATTGAATTTCCTTTATTTTTAAGAAGTGTTCGAATAAAGCAAGTTAAATTAAAGCTTCGATTTAGCTTATTTCTGAGTTAAGTTCGTTTTTGTTTCAAAAAGCTCTTCGTTTAGTTCTGACAAGATCGTCGATGGCTTATTGGATTTCACAAGAGCTTAGATAGTATACATTAGCTTTCGTTTAAAGCTTAATTGGTTAGAATTTGTTTTAAAACATGTTAGCTTATTGATTCTCGATTAGTTTGTTAGTGTTAAAACCATTCCTTGCGGCTTTTATTGTTTGAGACAATACGATTATGATGTCATGATATCTTATTCAATTTAAATTTGCATATTATCATTAATGTTAGGAGTGCTTATTGTTCCAAGTAAAACTTATTATGTAAGATCTCGTTTAGAAAGATAAACCTCATTCAACTTTGTGTGTAAGGTATGCTACGTTTTCATGATTGCTAGGTTGGTTCGACACAGCTATATACGTTTGGTATTTTTTTACAAAAAAAATCAGCTTTTGATTTGTATTCACATTTTGTCCACCGTGAGTAATAAGGGCCTTAGTTTAGATTTCCATTTAATCTCCTTCGTTTAAATGGAGCAGTTAGGCATGTATTTTGATGGATTAGTTAGTGTAGCTTGTATAGGATTGGATCAAGGCAATAAAAATATTAGATTAGAACTAGTAAATTGCAAATTAAGAGTGTTATCAACTGTTATATTACTAACAGTTTGTTTGATATTTTACTTTTGGTACCGGTCAACTCACAAGGCACGGAGCTTACGGGTTTAATAAGCTAGATAGAATTTAAATATTTTATTTAGCTTATTAAATCGGGTGGTTATCGTTTAATTGCGGGTCTTCAATTCGGTTCAATTTTCTATCCTATTTCAATTAAGTAGTGTAGCTTTAGTATAAAATATTTTGCTTTGCGTATTTGATTTTTGCCATGCTTAGTGTAGATTTAATTTTATCGTTAAAACCTATGTTTGTTAAATTGAATTTCGTTATGAGTAGTGGAGTAAGATAACTATGTGTTTTGCTAAGTTAATTAAGTGATTTGAATTTAAGTGCGGTTTTAAAAAGGTTTAAAAAATTAATAGTCATTAGAATTTTCCAATTTATATTCCGTCATTTACTTTTAATGCAATTTAAATACTTTTCATTTATTTTAAAAAGCATTTTACTTTACTTGTCATTTAATTTCTTGAAACTTGTTTTTTAAGGATTTTAATTAATTAAACCTAAGCCCGCACTTAAGAAACATTTCACGTCACTTAGCTAGCATATTTGTCATTTATATCTTTTAAATCAGTTTTAGTTTAATCTTTTAGTTTTTAATTTTAGAATTAATATTAGTTTAAAAAATAGTTTAAAACCAAAACCAAAAACTTTTATGACAATCAAGCTCGATTTGCAACTTGAACGTAGATTTCCATTCATCTCTCGCCAAGGAAAACGATACCCGTGTTGATTACTTATTATTCTTTCCTAAGAATAATTTGTATGATACTTTGTTTACGTATACGTATATGTATTTTCTATAAATATATATATAATATATCTGAGGGTTGTATTTGACTGACATAACGTATCTTTTAAAAACGTCTCTTTTGAGTCATTTTCTATGATTGTGCCTGTGATTCATGAAGTAATACCCCAGATTAGCTTCCGCTGCTATATTATCAAATTGGGGGTGTTACATACATCTCTGCCGGTAAGGCATGTCAACAAGCACTATGGATGAAACAAGCTCTCATCGATTACGGCATATGCCTCGATGACATTCCGATTATGTGCGACAATAAAGGCGCTATCGACTTAAGAAAAAACCCCATACAACACTCTAGAACTAAACATATAGAAATACGCCACCACTTTCTACGCGATAATGTCCAAAAGGGCAATATCTCTATCGAGAAAGTTGCATCCGAAGATAATATAGCTGATATATTTACTAAGCCTTTAAAACGTGAAGTATTTAATTATTTAAGATTAGGATTTGGAATGATGGAACTTATCATGGATAGTGATTCTTCATCATCTCAAAAATAATTGTAAGAGGAAATTTAATGAAGTAATTAATCATTATTCAAAAGATGTTAATTCTCATTACAAGTTCCAATTACAAAACTTTCGATCGTAAACTAATCGAGATTAGAATTTTATTAGATTAAGAAGATATCAATAAAATGACCATAGATATTTTCAAAATCTACATGCATGGTTAATACTTGAAAATTACAAAATCGATTAAAAAGGATGAAAAGAACAATTATCAAATTGCAACTCACACTTGTGTTGACCATGTTTTGTTGAATCCAAATTTTCACAAATGATTGTGTTATTAGTAATGGTCCAACTTATGCTAAAAGATAACACACTCCTAGTAGGATCGACTACGGTGAAATTCCATCAGGAAATTCACGACAAGTTGCACGATTTGTTCAAAACTTGAACGTCGACTCCAAAAATTATATCACATACTCTTAATAGTATATATAACATACTTCAATTGCCAAAAACACAACACCATATCTCAATTTGCTCAAAAATCAACTCTGTTCGTATTTTTAGACACTTGCAGACCACAGATCCACCATAGGGAGATCCGTGCGTTATTTAGGTGGATTCGTGTGTCACAGATCGCGAGTAAATAACTGATTTTGAACAAATTGGGACCATAACAAACATAAAATAAACACACACACGAACTAAAACACTAAAAAACTCAATCATACATAACTTTAATTGGCAATTGGAGCATCTAATCTACAAGATCATCAACTAATCATCAATCTATAACAACAATTGTAAGTGATTTCATCTTATTTTCTTTTTGATTTCATATCTAGGGTTTCAATTTTAATCAAATCATATAATTTGGGGTTTTTGATTTTTATTGTTATTTTCATACAATTAGAACTAAGATATAACAATGTATAACTACTTTGATACTTAAAAAGCATAATTGAAGTGATTTGCCAAGAATCAAATTTTCAACAAAAACCCCAAGTTATGATTTTCACTTCTAGGATCTTTTCAAAACAAGGGTTGTTTAACTACATTGTCAATACAACGCAAAAACATTTTCTTCATGTATTTGGACTCATGAATGCATACACGAGGTGCTTAACTCATAAGCATTGTTTTGTTCCATTCATTTAGAGTAATATCAAACACAGGTTGTGCATCAAGGTTTGCTTCTAATTATTACAATCACTATTTTCATTTTGTTAAAGTCAAGCAAACCGCACACCCACATCGAATGCAAATACACACGTTTATATTTTTCTTTTCTTTCTTATTGAGTCATTGTTATCTACTTATAGGTGAAATCACAACATAAATGGACTACAAACAAACTAAAGAGTATCTACCTAAAGTCTACTATACTAGACAAATGAATGATGATCTTAGGGAGTTTTACCGCACTCTTGAAAAGCGTCTCTTCCATGAAGGAAGAATCATTACTCCATCTTTCATTATCGAAAACAACATGCTCCCTTTCTTTTAAGCTATAGGTCTCGAGCCTTTTCTCACTCTCAATGAACCCATATGTCCTAGATTTGTTGTTGAATTTTATCATAGCCTAGAAGTCAAAAGAAACGAGGAAGATACTCTTTATATTGAGTTCAAGCTTGGTCAATTCACCTTCAAGCTAACTCTGTCTCGACTCTCTCGAATCCTTGAAACTCCTCATGCTCTAGAAACCTTCTACTTAAGCGAATGGTCACTAAATTCTCTCGATGATCCTCCTAATAGCAAATTCTTTGGCCCTAAACATGACCTTGTCAAAAAGGCTATCACTGTCCCTAGAACCACTCGAACTCAACTTCTAAGAGACCCCAACACACACTATGTTGATGACATTCGTCCCGATTTGAAAGGATGGGAACTCTTCTTCAAGGAAAATTTCTTGTGCTCTATTGACAAAAGAAACAAGGTAAAAGCATGAACTACATACATGCTTTACTACCTAACCATTGGAAGAAAGTTTAACTTCACCTTGATGATTATTTATCGAATGGAGGAAGTCATAAAGAAACACAAAGGTCCTATGCCTTTTGCCATGCTTTTGACCCGCCTTTTCAATCACATCCTCAAAACAAATCCACAATCCATTAACCGACCTGCTAGGTACACGTTCCATGAATGTGTCATAGATTCTATAGACATTTCAAGGAATCCTAGCAAAGAAAAGGGAAAGAATGTAATCTCTTCCCTGGTTATTTCCTCTTTATCCTCACCATCTGATGACAATGAAGGACCATCTTTTCTTGAGTTCTATGATGAGCTTTCCGACAGTGATGATCTAACCAAAGCACAACAAGAGAAGAGAGGAATGTTATAACACCCTGTGTTTTCAAGTCTTTGATGACGTCAATAAATGTACTATTTATTTTTAGTGTTGTACGCATTTGCTTGAAATTGTAAACGTTAAGTTAAATCGCGTACGCCAAAAATTAGCGTTCAATGTAAACGGGCATCAAACAATTAAATGTTTACATCAAGCAAGGGTTATATAATTATTTTGAGGATAATTATTAACTTTGTTCATTTTATTTTTATCGGATACGTAAAGTGTATACGTTTCGCGATAAAACGCGTTTAGGCACTCCCGGAACCACAAAAACTTTTCTACGCTTCAACAAATACCCACGTTTATACCCAATACCCAAAATTTAGTCAATATTATCATACATAAGCTCTTAAAACCGGATATAGAGAGAAAAGAACAAGAAATGCAAGTTGAGAACACATTTCCATGTTTTCATGGGATGTTCTCAACTATTTGAGGACATACACCATCCCTACCATGCCTTGACCAATGACTTAGACCTTGGCCATCCCTAGGACTTCCTATATGTCTCCTTGACTAGTCTTGCTAGTTTATTACTTATACTTTGCATAAAGAGATACATACATCACCAACACTTAGACAAATCAAACCAAAAACCTCTCCTTTTTGCCCATATATGCTACGGCATACATTCACCTCCCAACCAAACCCATACAAATTTTTCTACAATCCATACACTTCTATATACACATATTCTAAGATGTACTAAGGCATTTGCAAGCATTGGTTAACCATATTCAAGTAATAATCAAGAAAAAGGAAGCTAGGGTTTAGTGAAGGAAAGCTAGGGTTTATTAAGTGCAAGCTTGGTTTTTGTGGCTAAACAAGGGTTTAGTACTTATACATCATCATAATCATTCTTCATAAGGTCCATTTAAACTCTTTATGTTGCTATAACTTTCATTATTATGCATATGATATTTCTATTTAGCTTAAATCACCATTTAGGTTTTATTCATGAAAATGAAGTTTATATTTGAAATGATCATTTTACACACTTATATATATATTGTGTGATTACTTACATCATGTTAAAAAGGATGAGAAAATGTTGTATCATATGGTTTTGGTGTAAACATGATTATGGATTAATTAGGGTTTTCATAACTTCATAATATGTTTCAACTTAAAGAAATACATAAGACATGTTAATATTGATTATGGACTTTTAATCATGTTAATAGAACACTAAAATAAGGTCATATGGAAAGAAATACACTTGTACCCAATTGGTTATGTATAAAAATGATTAATGACAAAACTAGTAAATTAGAGATTTCTTAAGTAAAGTTATAATTTTAAGTATTATCATGGATTAGTTAACCTTGGTAACTTGGACACATAATGACTATTATGGACAAAGGACACATCATATATGTATGATTTATAAAGTATATAAAGTATAAGACTTGTAGTAAAAAGTATAAAGAGGTAAAGTATAAAGAAACTATCAAAAATGGATTCAACAAACTCAAGCA
>BQNB010084424.1:0-22665 GCA_026074375.1 Tanacetum coccineum | reverse complement strand
GTGGACGCGTTGTAGTCTCGTGAGGGTTTCCACCGAACACACTCACAAAGTTTGATAAATTTCTTTTTGGATGTAGAAATCGAGTAAGAAATACACGGGCCTATGTACATCAAACTTATCAAACTACAAAATTTTCTTATATATATATATATTAGTTAGTTTTTTATAGGTTTATTATTATTTACTATTACTACTACTACTATTCTTTTTGTTATACTCAACTTGATTCAGGATACCTTGACAACACGGTTCAAGTGGGAATGATCCACATTTAAACGTTGAGGGTATGAAGTCTTTGGTATATACTCACGAAATGGTATTCTTTTGTTTTTACCACGTGATAGCCCTTTTTTGATTTCTTAATAGGTCGATCTTTTTCGCTTTTATTGTTAACGATGATAGGAGATGGTGGATCTTTTTGAATTTTTGGAGAATCATCAGACTTTCCACTCTCGGTGAAGACGACATTCACGTGCTCAGTTTGAGCTTGAGGAGGAGGAGGGTTAGTCCTATCGGTTTGTTTTGAAGAGATGTTTTGAGACATCGACCACTCATCTATTTTCTTTTTCGTGTTTTTAAAGATGCTTTGGAAATTCTTTTCATTTTGCTTCATCTTTAAAATCATACCATTAATATTGTTTTTGAAAAACATATTTATAACTCTTTGATCATCCAAGAATTTAGTCATTAATTTTTCGAAATCAGTTTTAAGCTGAGGTTCTTGGTTGACGGGTTTAGACTTTTATTTGGGAAAAACACCGATGGTTTTACCATCGTCTCTGGAAAAAAGTTTACAATGAATATTTCTCATGCTATGGATACATCTTTTGAAATCTTCAAGGTCATTTCTCACATCATTGTTTAATTCTGTGAGTGATTTCTCGAGATCATTAGGATCATGATGGGATTGGTGAGAATGCGAATCATGAGAATATCAGTCTTTATTACCTTCAGATTGGATGTAATTTGCTTTATGACGTTCACACAACGCGGCGGGTTCGTCATGTTCTTACAGCAAGCGTTTCCATTTCTAAGTGTCATTGTATTTTGTTACGTTATCTTGCTACTTCATTCATTTTTGCATTATATTTTGAGAATCCATAGCCTTTAAATTTTCCATAAATCGAGAATTTATCAGTATTAATATCACTTCCATCGGTGATAATGAAACAGTATTTTTAATGATATTCTTTTTAGATTTAATTAGACACATCATAGTCTTGAATAATGGACTTTGTTCCCTCGAGAAATTAAAAGTGCTTATTTTGGACATTTAGTAGAGGTATACTTCATCCTAGCAGTTATGTCACGGTTTTTTTGGAGTGGGTTCGGTATAGACTCAGTGATAAACTGATTTGTATAATTTCTTATTTTCGAAGCAATGTACTTGAGTACCATAAAACCAAGCGCGAATGACTTTCACATTCGAGTTGAGAGATTATTTATGGATTTTATGTAGAAGACGGTTAAATAAACGATGGAGGAAATAATCTGTTTATATAAAGTAATAACGAAGGTGGAAATAATCTGTTTATAAAAGTTCTTCTCATTTGTTCCCACGATGTTATAGACTCTTCATTAAGTTCGTTAAACCAGGTTTTAGCTTCATCGCACAAGGAAAGGGGAAATCTTAAAAGGTTAGCAGCTTCACTCTGCGTTTCACCGTATCTGAACATGTTGCAGATTGCGAGAAATTCACGAATGTGGTCATGCGGATCGGCCCGCAGATAACCATCGAATTTATTTTCCCGAATCATATTTAAGTGAGTACTATTGACAACAAAATTGTCATCAACATCGAGTTGAATAATGACAGAATTAGGAGTTGGTGCTACAGTCTTAGCACTCTCCCACATGTGTTGATCATCAGGATCGAGAATTATTTGTTTGGGTTCGACATCCTCTTCAGGTATATTTATAACGACAAAGTCATTAACGGAGTGCTGAGCTCAAGATTTGAATGATTCGATCTCGATGACTTCTTTTTGGATAGTTTTAATCTTATAAGTCCTTGTTGTTAAACTTTCATTTAATTTATATATTAAATTTACAAGTTGTTTTCCATAATATCGGGGATTTATACATACGTTAAACATTTTGCAAAAAGACATTTTTTATATATATAATTAAGGTTAATAGGATAATATTCAAAATAAAGTAAATTATTTTTATTTTTTTTACTTTTATAGATTTATATATTAGATATATTTTAATTTAATTATATATAGCAAATAAGGATAAAAGATTTTTTTAATAGGTGCGGCGTACTTTAGGAAAAGTGCGCCGGCTTTTCTGGAAATTTTATGTTTTTTTTCGAATATTATGATAAACTAGATAATTACAAATACACAAGGTGTATAATAAGATAAAATAAAATTCCAAATGATTATAGAACCTAAGACTAGCAGATTGGGGGTTTTGGTTTTGGTTTTTTAAAATAAGATTATGTTTGTGAAAATTTGCAGAAAGTGCGGCGTACTTGGGTAAAGTACGGTGTACTTCCTGGCTATTTAAGTGAAAAATGAATTAATGTTTGATCTATAGCGCGAATTTTGCAGAAAGTTGCGGCGTACTTTGGGTAACTAGGCAGTACTTCCGAGTTTTCTTATGACAAAAAAACAATGCTCATCAGACAGATCGTGCGGCGTACTTTTCTCTGGAGAAAAATGATTTTTTTTTGTAGATCTTCGTTTTGCCAGCGAAAATGGTAACGACAGTTTTGAGAAAATTTGTGAAACAAAAAATAGCACCTAAAACAAGCAATATAAACTGATTAAAACCTTAAACCAAATTCCCCCAGGCAACGGCGCCAAAAAAAAAAATAAAAAAAGAAAAAACTTAATGTTTTGTTTTGCAAACTTTTAAATTTATAATACTAGAAATACTGATTTTTACTAAAACGACAACACTCGGGAAGTATACCTTTTCCGTGCATAGTAATAGCTTTTAGGGTAAGTCCAGGTCATTCCACAGGAATTGAAGTTTTCACAGCTTGTAATTAAGGTGATGAGGCTAAAATGATTGTCACGGATCAAATTAACCAAATCGTGCATATATCGGATTAAAGGATGATTCAGGCAAATGATTAAAGTATGTTTGTTTAGGCAATGATCACTTAGATAATGATGTGTTTAAAATAGTGTTTATAAGTTTAGATAATGATGTGTTTGGATAGTGGTGGTAGATGATGGTGGTTTGAAGGGGGTGTTTGGTTCCTTGGTTTGTCAAGCCAAGATCACCAAAAACACCTATTCTAATGGTTCCAAACGAATTGGGGGTTTGAGGGTGAGAGTATGTGAAATGAGGGAGCCAAGGAGGGTATTTATATGCTTTTCTGGCAAAAAATTAAGCCACACAAACTTATTTGGTGTGCCCGCGGACATTCGGGTGTTGATGCACATAAGCATTTAATTTGCCATTAATTCTAAAAAATTCGTCAGAAAGTGTCGCCACAAACTTTTTTGAGAATTGAGTGGCGTACCTTAGGGTACTATTCCAACTTGCCTTTTCAAAGTTTTAGATAATTGAATCTCTCTTCGCGTGGCCGCCAGAAATCAGTGCGATCAAAACGGAGTTCGTTAAAGACCGATTCATGGCCAAAACAGTGATACAGTGTCCGGGAGATCAATTAACTCTTGAGTTATTTCTTCGATTAATAGCTTCAATTCTTTTGTGTATTCTTCCTATTCTTCTCCACGAACCACGTATCTACGAACATTAAAATCTAGCAAATATAACTGATTAAGTAACCGAAAGTTTCACGAGAAATATCAAATATATTATAACTAACGCGTCGAAAGTAAAAACCAGTGTATAATCTTAGGCGTTATCAGAAGGAAGTATATAATCACACAGAAAAAACGAGTCATTGATACAGAACTAAGTTCAATGTCAAGAATCAGATGGACTCTTAATGATGCACACTCCCGTTGTTGATGTTTTGCAAGTGAGTATGGTATCACCATCGGGGTTGAGAAACAATGGAAGAGGAGAAGTTAAGGCCCTGTGGTGAAACTAACTGGCGTAGCTCTCGTACCAACACTTGACTACCCTAAACGCAGGTAACTACCTCGGTTGGTAATGCCCCTGGTAAGTCTTCATATGCTAATGTTACTGGTAAATCGAGTGGGAAGAAATTAAATTTTTGTAATTTGTTTACACTGGGGGGTAATGGGATTGATGTGGTTGTCCCAGTGGAGTCTATTCGTACTATTAGTGAACGATTTGCCAATATAGCATATGATTTTTTCTTGGGAAAGCGGGTGGCATGCCTTGTTGTTTCTAACTATGTTAGGAACACCTGGGGTAAATATGAGCTGGTTTGTTCTATGTTCAGCGCGTCTATCAGATTATTCTCCTTTCAGTTTAGCTCCATGGAAGGGTTGGATGCTATGCTTAAGAATGTTATGTGGTTCATTCGTAATAACCTGTTTATTCTGAGGAAATGGCATCCAGATGAAAACCTATTGAAAGAAGATGTTAGTACTATTCCAGTTTGGGTCAAACTTCATGGTATACCTGTTACGGCTTTCAGCGAGGATGACTTGAGTGCCATTGCTACTTTAAACTAGTTACTTCATTCTAATTGCTTGACGTTCTTATATTATCAACTGATTGTGCATGCAACTCAATGGAGGGTAGGTCAAGCTATGCTAGAGCTATGATTGAGCTTAGAGCTGATGTGGAGTTGAAAGATAACATTGTGGCTGTTATGCCTAAAATTACTCGTGAGGGCTACTATATTTGTAATATTCGTGTTGAGTGTGATTGGAAACCTCCTAGGTGTGCGTGTTGCAAGGTTTTTGGACATGTTCTTGAGGAATGTCACAAAATAACAAAATAGTTAATGGTGACGACAAAGAATTAGAAGAAGACTAATGTCAAAATCTCCTGAAATGAATTCCGTTTTGGACAAAAATATGGATGTTTAAAAACCTAAACAGGAGTGTGTAGACTTCTATCCTACCTGTTTCTAAAAACAGTCGTACTACACTCTACTTGCCAATGACATGTGCGAAAGAGAAGTATTGAATTCAGAGTCTACTAAAGAGGTTAGTAAGTAAAACCCTTTTGAGATGCTTACCTCGATTGATAATGATATGGATTTAGGCACGAATAGAGGGATCTCAAACTCGGCTGATAAGGGAACCATTAATGTTAGTTCTAGTAATACTCCTATTGGTGGAGAAAATCTCGAGATAAAATAAAATGATAAATTTGTGAAGAAATACTTAGGTTTTGCAGACTGATGGACGGTAACCCCGCTTGATCTCTCCTACATGAGTATTATGGATAGTGATATGAAGTGGAAGTGGTTTTTGATGAAACTGCTAAACACTTAAGATGGCTTTCAACAATTGAGGTATAAGATGGAAGTGATAAAGGTTAAAGATTACCAATAGCTTTGTTGGAACAAATGGAGGGACTCATATCCGGTATAATGATGATTACGGACCCGTATGAGTGACGAAATGTTACGAGAATCATGCAAATGTGTCGTAAGCACCATTCAGTCACATTTGTAATGATCTGAGATCACGATCCGTGACAATAAGAAAAAAATAGATTTTTTGATGTATGTTGAGGTCCAATTGTAATTATAGTTTTAGTAGTACTCCTATGGACATAGTTTGTGCTTGTTTGTTCGCTTTTTTTTAGCATAAGACAACGGGGCTGAGATTGAATTCACTCACTCACATCCTTTGTACTAGAACGTTTTTTTGGAGTAATACATTTACCTTGGAAACCCTTTACCCTAAAAAAAAGAAAAAAAGAATGAGAATTAATGAGCTGTGTTCCAAAAGTAGATGCTCCAAGGCGCCATGTACGAGGAGACAAGTTAATTGTCGTATTTGAATTACCCGACATGTTTTCACGCGTCGGATTACGTGACGTCATATACGTTTCAGAAGTACGAGGCCAATGTTCAGCTCGGAGTCGAATAGTAAAATAACCACTGGGATCGACAAATTAAGTCGAATTTCAATATCGTCGAAATGCTATTATGGAAAATCATGAGAAGCTTTAGAGACCATTGTATCGCTAACAATGTCTTAAGAAGGTTTTAGAGATCGTTGTATCACCCACAACGTCCTAAGAAAAGTCTTAGTATTTATATAAACAACATTTATATAAAAAGAAAAGAAAAAATTACATGTTTCGTCCCTATGGTTTATTCAAAAATCAAGTTTCGTCCCTATTTCATTTTAAATACACCAGTCGTCCCTAATTTTGAAACTGGTAACGCTGGTCGTCCCTATTTTGGATGGTCGTTAACTTTTCTCGTTAAGTCTAATTATTAAAAGGGTATTTTGGTCTTTTTGCTCCTGTCACCACCATAAGGACGAAACGTGTAATTTTTTCTTATTATTATTATTATTATTATTATTATTATTATTATTTCTTATTTTTAAAAAAAATTAATTTTTTTTATTTCGGTTTCTGTTTACGAGCAATAATAAAAAAAAATTAAAAATTTTAATTTTTTTTACTTCGGTTTCAGTTCGAGCAATTTTTAAAATTTTTTAAAAAACACTGCGACTTATTATTTTCCTTCTCGTAAACTGAAACCGAAATAAAATTGCTCGTAAACCAAAACCGAACTAAAAAAAATTTTAAATTTTAATTTTTTTTATTATTGCTCATAAACTGAAACCGAATTTAAAAAAAATTTAATTTTTTTTATTATTGCTAGTAAACTGAAACCGAAATAAAAAAATTAATTTTTTTATTATTGCTAGTAAACTGAAACCAAACTAAAAAAAAAATTAAAAAAAATTTTAAAGATTTTTTTTATTATTGGTCGTAAACTGAAACCAAAATAAAAAAAATTTAAAGTTTTGTTTTTATTATTGCTCGTAAACTGAAACCGAAATAAAAAAAATATAAATTTTTGTTTTAAAATTCTTTTTTATAAAAAGAAATTTTTTTTTAATTTGATTCGTATATAAATTTTTTTAATTATTGCTCGTAATAATAATACTAATAATAATAATAATAATAAGAAAAAAAATTTTGGTCTTTTTTTAAAGTTGATTCGTATAAAAAAATTACACGGTTCGTCCCTATGGTGGTGACAGGAGCAAAAAGACCAAAATACCCTTTTAATAATTAGACTTAACGAGAAAAGTTTACGACCATCCAAAATAGGGACGACCAGCGTTACCAGTTTCAAAATTAGAGACGCCTAGTGTAATTAAAATGAAATAGGGACGAAACGTGATGTTTGGTATAAACCATAGGGACGAAACATGTAATTTTTTCTATTACAAAAGGCCACACAAACATATAATTCATGTGACTATTGGATGAACAATAGTCACATAAAATACACATTTACTTGATTTTAAAAAGCATATGGTCATACTTATTAAGACTTTTGGCCATTTTTTTAAATTGTATGTGACTAACTCCAAAAAACAACACCCGTTGTGTGACTAAATCATCACAAACGTCACATTTATTATATATTCATGTGTCCACAAAACGGGAAATAGTCACACAAAATACACATTTACTTGAATAAATCATCTCAAATGTCACATATATTATATATTTATGTGGCCAAATGACGAACAATAGTTACTCTCAAAAATCATTCATGTGACTATAAAGTGTTTACGGTCACTAATACTGATTAATCCAATAAAACTTGTGCCTAATTTGTCACACATATTCGGGTTTCAGTCACTCTTTTTCAATGGAAATAGCCATGAACTCCCTAACGTGTCCGTATGTGACCTACAGTGGCGCGATCTTTAGTGACAAACACCCAAAAAAACACGTGTGACCATAGGTATATCGTCACACATTTTTGGAGTGACCAATACCAATTTTTGTACCAGTGAATAAGTATTTTATGTTCCATACTTTAATGTATATTATGATAAAAAAGATAGTGGAGCAACGTAGAAGACGGGAATTGTTTTCTATAATATGGCCACCACCTCAGACTATATTCAATTAAATATATTGTAAATAACATATAAACGAATAAAAATAATAACTTGATATTAGATAACCGAATAATAATATCAGATTTATATATTTGCAGTCAACTGCAAAAGAATTAACATAAAGTAAACTAGATAAGTGATTACGACGTTTGGTCTTTTTTTTGTTAATATAGAATGTTACAGTATCAAAATGTAATTAAAAACTGTTATTAAAATACTGGTACTGGTGCTGATACAAAAAAGTAATTGTCCCCCCCAAGGTGATAAAATCACGGTGTCCAGATGAAATAGTTAAGAAAATGCAACAAGGTAAGGTAAAGATTTTGTTATCGATTAGCCGGTGGAGGAGAAAATGGAAGTTTGTACTCAGAAGACCCCGTCGAAAACCATGAGGTTAACGACGAGCTTCAATGTTCAAAAAGTAGCAAGTTCATAGATTGAGGAGAGATTATCTCCGACTTCACGTGCTATCCAATTTGTGATAAATACCCCCCACAGATGGCTTCCAATCCTTGCTTATTTCAAGTAAATTGTTCTAGTTCTTCCAATTTACAAACTAATTTTTGCATGCATTTGGATGCTATACATATTCACAATTGAATGCTTTCTTATCGATTTATTTAACCAAAACAAAAAGTTGCAAAATAAAAAATATAAAGTTTAATAAAAAAGAACATAATCAGATTAAAAATTGTCCTGTAATGTTAACACAGAAAGTAAAATGTGTGTCAAGAGAGGTAAAATACATAACACCACCCATGTATTTTTCTTCGTTTTATCAGCCATTTTGTGTTGAATTTAAATTTTGTATAACAGCCATTCTACGAGTTAATGTAGACTTTAATGTCGTCATTATGAAAAATGTATGGCGAACAAAGATTCAATCGTGGACTAACGTGAAAATTTGGAAATGTTTGGAATCATATTTATAGGTACCACCCTGAAACACATTTGTACCTCTTTTGGTTTTTTTTTGCGTTTTTTCTGTGGTATTTTTTTTTTTGTATTTTTATAATTTTGTATATGTTATAAAACTGTGACACGGAGAAAACGGAACGAAAAATATAACGTTTAACAGGTCAAAAGTATGAAACTGTCAAAAATTACGAAACATAAACTGATAAAAAAACTGCGTTGCACTGTAAAAAAAAGGGTACAAAAAGAATCTTTTGTACCTTTTGACATTATTGAGTGGGCCAGAGGGCGTACCAATAGGGGTACCTTTTGAAGAATATGTACATACGAGGGCCCACGATACTAAATCCAAAAAGGTTTTGCTAACCATAACCTTATGGGTTGTGTATAAGCTTATCTTAAATAAAAAATTAATCATTAATTAACTTCAAACATTCTTTGTGTAACAACATTTTTTATAATTATAATCATTAAATATGTATAATATGAAAATAATGACTTTATTAAATGCTATTTTTACAAAACGGGAAGCCTTAAACACAACCCTATAAAGTTGTAGTTAGCAAAAACCAATGGAAAAATAAGTACACGACGAAAATATGGACCGTTAATGTGAAGGCTTATGTTATATGTACCCTCTAAAATGTCATTTGTACCCTTTTTTGTTTTTTTGGCCTTTTTTTTTAATAATTTTGTATATGTTATAAAACTGTGACACAGAAAATACGAAATTAAAAATATAAAGTTTAACAGGTCAAAAATATAAAACTTTTAAAAATTACAAAACAGAAACTGACAAAAAACTGCGTTGCACTGTAAAAAGGTTACGGTAGAAATCCTTGTACTTTTTGACACGTCAATTGGGTCTGTACTAGTGCTACAACAGTACAACGTGTGAAATAGAAACTGATTTTATTACTGTGCACGCAATCTTCAACGCAATTAACTTTTTGTCAGAACTATTGTTAACGCATTAAATTTTTTCCAATAATGATATAATAATGCAAATTATAAAGTTTTGCTAAACCGTGCACATTGGGCATTAATTAATTTGTTTATAAATAGAATTCTTTAATTATTTAAGTGAAAATCATATTCAAATATAGTAATGTACATGTTTATTTAATGCTTTTTTTGGTTAGTTAAAAAAGTTTATGTTTATTAATTTTAACCTAATCTCCGCCCAAAGAAAGTTATTCACTAAATTTACCTTTAATACAAAAAAAACGTAATAAGACGTATGTTTTGATTCTGGTTTATGTTTTAATTTCTTTCTTTTATATTTTGATTAAATTGAACAAGTCATATATTGTGGAGATTTTTTTGTAAAATTTATGTGGTTAACATGTTTCTCTTTTAATAATACAACATTAAAATTATGTGAAAATAAATTGTTTCAAGTTTTTTCCTTTAATGATTTCAAGATGATCAAGTTTTGGTGAAAATTTTATTTTTTTTAAAAAGAATAATAGTTTTTATTTACTAGGAAATATCATTCTTCAGACATCTATGGTGATAATTATTTTAAAAGTTTTATGATCACTTTTTGGAGCTTTTCAAGCTAATCACAAACTGAATTATACATGCATTCATAGATGTAAACAAGTCGAGGGAATATGAACGGGCCTTATTTATGTTCAATTGTTTAAGTTTAGCTGAGAAAATAAACGGATATTAACTATAAAACAGGCAAATTTTTTTGTTTATGTCCGTTGGTTATTACTTTTATTGTTTGAGTACACATATGGTCTGTTTATTAATATATTAAAATGAACGAAAACTAACATAAATAAAGATTACTAAATAAGCACTCGATAACCAACACATACATAACATAGTGTGTTGTGGGGTGTGTTTCACATATTGTTTAATAAAACAACAAAAGTAAATCCACGAATGCAAAAGAAACATCACGAACATATAATTGAGATGTTCTTAGAATAAACAAACTAAACTGTTGTTTATTTTCGTTGATTAGGAACACAAATATTGTACAGTTAAACAATAAATGAACGTAGATAAGCTTTTTCTCGTACGATTCATTCATATAAATTCAAAACGAACTATTAGCGCGTACAATATGTGAAACCGTAATAGAATTGAGTATCGATGAATGGATTTTGATATCATAATAATCATTGTTAGACGCATTTGGAGCCTATCTTATAAAGATCCATTTGATGTACTGAGTTAAGCTAGGGTGTAAAACTTGAGTTCAAACTAAATTTAGGTAATAATAATTTATTTTTAATTGACTCAATTGCTTCATATTGGACGTCTTTAACTTTGATTAGCCATTACAAGTAAATGCCGACATAAACTAAACCAAATCATTGATGTTGGCCTTTAATCTAAATTATCTATAATAATTTTTTCTACTTATGTGACAGATGGTTTGTATTGAGAAGATGTAGATATTGTATATATGGTTTGTGTTAGATTGACTATCATACTCATATAGAAAATTAAATTGAGTTTATATTTCTTTTTGGGAAAAAAAAAATTTGACTCGGTCTGCATCTAGATGGATGAAGCGTGATCTGGTATACTTGGCAAGAATGCCGACATTTTATGCCGACATTTTTAGCGAGTAATATACTTAATGGTTAAGACATTCTATAACCTAAGTGATTTAAGTGATGTAAGCAAGGGACTTTTTTATTGATGTCATACTAATGTTATATTTAACAACTCAGTATCGTTATATAATGATACTTCATATGTCTACATAATCTTTTACACACACAAAATACTTGTATCTATCTTCCAAAAAACACATGATATCGTCTCCACAACCATTACCCACCCTGGCCACATCACTTTTATAGACATCTTAATTTTCAAGTGTAATGATCAGTTGCATAGCTCTAAATGTATAAATCAGTGAGAACACCTGGATCTCATGTATCTTTTGATGCTAACCGAATTTTTTTTCAAAAATCCGGCCTTAAAGAATAAGCTCCTGTCATAGAGACCTAATTAGCCTATAGTTGGGTTCAAACCCTAGTCAATCTCCAAATAATCCTCTATGACTGGTAAAATGAGTGTTTACGAAAAGGAAAATACTATATCCATAAAATGACTTGTCACCAATCAAATTAATCTTAATCAATTCTCTCTTTACCTTTTACATTCATAACTCCTAATGGATGCATGACAAATCATTTTGTAAGAAAAAAATTTGTAAACATTTTATGGATGTAGAACACCTCTTATGCGTGATATATTTTTCTACACGCGTATTAATGCGTGATATATTTTTCTACACGCTTTTCTTTGCGTGAACAAATAAGCGTGGAAAATCATCTATTTTTTTGTAGTGACGATGATATAATATATTCTTCATATTTCAACTAACAAAAATGTTTTTCAAAAATCATTATGGACGTTTTATTGGTGGACAATGCACTAGTCTCACTTTTCTCACACTTGGTGAGATATAGAAGGCTCGGACCGGAGGAAAAACCCTGACCTCGTATGCAATTTTGAGCGCCGACTAACCTTTCTTCAATGATCCAACTCGACTTTGAACATCTGTTTCAAATAATTTAACGTTACGTTAAGACAAAAGTAGTACTATTTAGTGAAAATACAAACTAAAAAAAAAACTGTTAAGAAATAATTATATGACAAAGTATTCAAATACAATGCTACTATGGGTATCCTCTTGACTCGCTTTATTGACGAAACAAGACAATTTTTTATACTTTTTTTGTTATGCATCTTTTTATCTTTTATCTATACTATTATATAAAGCATTTATAATGTGAGTCCCATCAAAAACATCTTACGAAAAAGGAATGGTGCCACTAGAGCAACCCCCGCGTCCGTTTGGTAGCTATAGAGCTAATAATTCATTTGTCATATAATTATATGTACAATCATGTTTTCTTTCTTTGTTTCAAAATAACTACTATTAATTTTCATATTTCAACTAACAAAAATGTTGACGTTTTTTGGTGGACAATGCACTAGTCTCACTTTTCTCACACTTGGTGCGATATAGAAGGCTCGGACCGGAGGAAAAACCCTGACCTCGTATGCAATTTTGAGCGCCGACTAACCTTTCTTCAATGATCCAACTCGACTTTGAACATCTGTTTCAAATAATTTAACGTTACGTTAAGACAAAAGTAGTACTATTTAGTGAAAATACAAACTAAAAACTGTTAAAGAAAAAAATACTGAACAAAGTATTCAAATACAATGCTACTATGGGTATCCTCTTGACCCGCTTTATTGACGGAATAAGACAATTTTTTATACTTTTTTTGTTATGTATCTTTTTATCTTTTATTATTGTTAACTTGTCTAATTTTATATTTTTTGTTTCGTATTTTTTCGACAATTTTACTTAATTTACTAATAAAACATACAGTTTTTAATGGTTTTATGCTCGGTATATTTTATGTTTTACTATTTTTAACTTATTCAAACTTTATATTTTATGTCATATTTTTTATTTCATGGTTTTATAATAAAAAAATAAAATCATAAAGGTAAAAAAAACTAAAGGACATATTATTATAGGGATGTGATTGGGACACTCAACTAATTGATTTGAACATTCACAGTACAAGCAGATAAAGCACGATGTAAGTTTTGTATAAATGACTTAAAGCAAAAATAAGAGTTTTAATAAATTTTAAGAGTGAAAATCATTACCCATTACTATATGTATTTGCAATTTAAAGGTACCAATAACCAACTTGGTTCAAAAAATACAAGCACCGAAAGAAAACATGTGATGTTTTAACGATTGGTAGCACAAGTACATTTTTGTTTCAATCACTTGTTGTGGTTGTCCATCAATCTTATTTAATATTTATTGCGTTAGTGGAAAGACACCAATGCGCTTACGTCATAAATCAAAACACGTGTTGACGTCACCCATATGCATTTTATTAAATATCCATAAGAGTTTTTTTATTCGTGTACAATTTCTATACGTTTCTATAGTCATATTTGCCTGAATAGTAAATACAACTATAACGTCATACACCTCGTAACCACATATAATATGTACATATTTATATTTATAGGTTGGCTAATCGTTTTCTTGATTAACAAATGATTCATGTTGCAGGGAATATGTTGGAAATTATGTCATGGCGGTACGTGACTTAGGGATGAGGATACTTGAATCGATATCGGAAAGTTTAGGCTTAGAAAAAGATCGAATTGTTAAAATATTAGGAGACCAAGGCCAACATATGGCTATCAACCATTATCCGGTGTGCCCGGAACCTGAGCTAACATACGGGTTGCCTGGTCATACAGACCCTAACGCGCTCACCATCCTACTCCAAGACACACTTGTGTCCGGCCTTCAATTTTGTTTCAATCACTTGTTGTGTGGTTGTCCATCAATCTTATTTTAATATTTATTGCGTTAGTGGAAAGACACCAATGCGCTGACGTCATTAATCAAAACACGTGTTCACGTCACCCATATGCATTTTTTAAAATCATCTTAAGAGTTTTTTTATTCGTGTACTATTTCTATCTCACGTTTCTATAGTCATATTTCCTGAATAGTAAAAATACAAACTATAACGTCATACACTCGTAAACACATATAATATGCTCACCCACTTACATATTTATATTTATAGGTTGGCTAATCGTTTTCTTGATTAACAAATGATTCATGTTGCAGGGAATATGTTGGAAATTATGTCATGGCGGTACGTGATTTAGGGATGAGGATACTTGAATCGATATCGGAAAGTTTAGGCTTAGAAAAAGATCGAATTGTTAAAATATTAGGAGACCAAGGCCAACATATGGCTATCAACCATTATCCGGTGTGCCGGAACCGGTGAGCTAATTCATTGGCGTTGCCTGGTCATACAGGACCCTGAACGCGCTCACCATCCTACTCCAAGACAACTTGTGTCCGGCCTTACAAGTTCTTATTGATGGAAATGGGTAGCCGGTTAAACCACATCTTACCGCGTTTGTCTTCAACTTGGCGATCAACCTAGAGGTACTTTATTATCTCTTTAATTTAACCTACTTCCAAAAATGCATATGTATTGGTCGACCCAAAATCCTAACTAGCTTTTTTTGTTTTAAACAGGCGGTGAGTAACGGTGAATATAAAAGCGTGTGGCATCGTGCGGTGGTCAACTCAGACAAGCCAAGAATGTCGATAGCTTCGTTTTTATGTCCTTGTAACGACTCGATCCTAAGTGCCCCTAAAGAACTAGTCAAAGATGGATCAAAACCGGTTTTCAAAGACTTTACGTATACAGAGTACTACAAGAAGTTTTGGAGTCGAAATCTAGACCAAGAACATTGCTTAGAATTCTTTAAGAACTAGATGTATTTTCTTCACATCATCCATCAATCTATCCCAACATATATTAATTTGATGGTTTTAACTAGCCTTATTAGATTTTAAATAAGTAGATCACTGATGTATGTGATGTTAAAACATTTATAAGTTATATTTTAATATGGTATTTTAAAGCAAATAAGGAATGGATTTGAGCATGAAGTGAACCACAAACCAAAATCCACATGATTTATCTTTTGCACTTTTTCTGGTTTGAGTAAATTTCCAATTTTCACCCATCACGGGTCGGTTGAGGTGAGATCATGAAAGAACAATATCATCTCAAAAAACAAGTCATCTATTTTTCATTAAATAAAAAAACAATTAAAAAACTTCACTTTTCACCTCTTTTTTAAAAATAAAATATTTTGCAAATGGTAAATCGTCAAACGATAAAAAATACATCATCGTGACGAAAATTAAATCATCATTCTATAGAGGGGCACTTTTATATACCATCGACGAACTTTTTTTCGAATTTTTTTTTTCAGTCACGTCTAAAAAACCACATGTGATTTGTAGCACAATCACATGTGATTTCATAAAATCTCATGTGATTTTTTCAGACGTAACTAAAGAAAATCGATTTCATATACTTTTGACGACTTTTTAGTGTTAAAATTTCCGCCAAAAAAAATTACACGTGATTTGTAAAATCACTTGTGATTTGTTATTTTTAAAAATCACGTGCTTTTCATAATTCGCATGTGATTTCACAAATTCACTTATGATTTTTAAAGTAATAAATCACGTGTGATTTCAGAAATTCATAAATCGCATGTGAATTTACAAACTTACGTGTGATTTTTAATGTAAGAAATCACATGTGATTTTTCGAATCACGTGTGATTTTTTCTGGGCGGAAATTTAAAAAAAAAAAGGTTCGTCGAACGTATATAAAAGTGCCCGTCTATAGAAAGATAATTTAATTCTCTTCGCGATGGTATAATTAAATTTACGTAACGATTAACGGTTTGAGAGAGATGTTAATTTTAAAAAATAGGATGAAAGTGCGTTTTTTAATAATTCAAGCCTGAAAATAAAATGGATGATTGAGATTGAAGGGATTGTTCTTTAATTAGATATTGTTCTACATGGATCTTTTGTCTAGTTAACAGTAATAAATTTTAAGCTAGGCTAATGTAATAAACTTGATTAAATTCACTTTTCATATTTAGTATTGCGACGCCTAAATTAGGATAATTAAAAAAAGAAAGATCTACAATCAAATTGGGACGGAGGTTGTTACCACATGCAGGAGGTCTCGGGTTCGAGCCTCCTGGGGCCAAAAAAAGGAGTGGGGTTTATCTCCTAAGGCGAAGGTTCGAGTCTTGCATACAGTCCAATTGGATGTCACTCTGGGCTCGAATCACTAACTACTAACTTGAATCACTAACTACTAACTTGTTAAAAAAAATCAAATTGGGACGGGGAAGTATGCACGTGTATATATTGTGTATGCGTATAGCTATGTGTAAACGAGATCAAAATAAATAAACGAGCTCGAGCTTAGTGTTCTTAATGAGCCTTGTTTGATTTTAGCATTTTCTTCATTTAACATGTCCTAAGAATTATTTGAGCCTGAGCTTGTGAAAATTTTCACGAGCCGCGCTCGAGATATAAAAAAGAGGCTCGAAACGAGCTCGGACTTTATAATTATAAATCAGCCGAGCTGAAGCTCTGACATGCTCGGGCTTGTAGGTATTCTACCCCAAAATAAGTAGATACAGTCCAAAGCAGAAAAATAATCTATCACAGACTCTTGGCGTATTTTACTAAAAAAAAAAGACGATAAGCTTATCCGAACACTTGATAAAATGTGTTTATTGTGTTTTAAACTGCTTGAAAAGTTCGATATTGGAAAAGTTAGTTAGACGTGGCTTTTTGAAAATGCGCAAGTTATTTCATTTAAGATTACCGAACCAACCCTTAAACTTTTTTTAACCGGTCTAACTGATGATATTTTGACCAACAAATCCTAACTAGTATCAAACATAAACATTTTGTTTTGTCTGCAATTGGATGAGTACATGCTGTATTTGTTAAGATTTATAATTTTTGTTTTATAAAATCACGTTGTATTAGCAAATTCTTACATGTGTTCCAAAGTTTTGGGGTGCCTTAAGAAGGTGTTTGGGGTTTTGCTTATATTTTGTGCTAATAACCAGAAGTAGATGTAGCAGCTTAAAACAAAGCACTTCAGGATATGGTGTTTGAATTTGCGTTCTTCAAAAATCTAAATTCATTTCTTGAGGAGTAGAAAAACGAATGTGCTTTTTTTTTTTTTTTTTACCAAAATATGCAGATAAGCAGGAGCGATTGGATTTTAAAATGTGCTTTTTATTTTATGATAAGCATAAGCAATCCCAAACACTCTCTTAGCTTATTATTTTATCAAAATGAAATAGGCTAGGTTGAAATGGCCTTATGCATATGCATAAGCTATTTCAAATAAGCTTATCCAAACACCTCCTAATGGTAATCTGTTAAATTTTCCTTCCCTGGTCATTCGCATAGTGATGACTGCTTATCTTCCAATTATTTTGTGCAGTTTTATATCAGTTCACGACCTAAATGTGATCCGTTGCAATTGTATCATCCTTGGTGATCCAAAACCATTTCCTGGCAACAAGACTCCTTCAGTGAACAAA
Organism: Tanacetum coccineum; assembly: GCA_026074375.1. NCBI lineage: Eukaryota > Viridiplantae > Streptophyta > Magnoliopsida > Asterales > Asteraceae > Tanacetum > Tanacetum coccineum. The sequence goes on along the minus strand of BQNB010084424.1, from coordinate 4,804 downwards.
TTTATACCCCCAAAATTAGAGGAGGATCATGTTGATCCTGATGTGAATGATGACAGACCTCATGCAGATGAACCCACGGCTCCAAAACAAAAGTGCTCTTCTTGTTCTCAAACTCAAAGCAGAAAACGCGAACGTCAATCAAGCGATAATAAAGAAGATGGTGAAATTGGTGCCTGCTTTGAAAAGTTGGAGAAACTTGGATGGGAAGAAGGCCCAATGTACGATACTGCAGTTCTGCTTTTTGGTGAAAGTTCCGATTATAGGAAAATTTGGTTGCACTTGAAGCCCAAAAGCTGTGTAAATTGGGTTAAGAATGCCGGAGGTAAGTATGGACTATTGGGTTGAATGAAATGATAAAATCATAGTTCCTGGTTTTCTGTGAATCATTTATGTTTATGTTTCATCTAGAAGTTGAACTACCTAGCAAGTTTTTATGTTAGGAATGCTGCAGAGAGGAAGTATAGTTCCTTTGTGACTCAATGGTATGTTTTTGTTTTGTCTAGAAGTTGAACCGCGTTGTTAATTGTTCTTTTATCTGTTAAGAATGATGCACGGGGCTGCTCTTGAATGTTTTCATGAAGTATGATGTGCAATGAAAAAATTTGGTAGCAAACTATTTCTCTTTTTTATTTCTGTAGTATTTATCTTATTTAGAAAAAAGTTGAGTTATTCAACAATTTGATTCATGAATCGGTCAATCAGTCATCGACATGTATGGCTGTGGTGAATTTCTAGCTCTTTCAGTAATTATGCTAGAGAATATGAGTTTAACCCGATGTCATGAAACATATATCCTTGAGTCAGCTGATTCGACTTTGGAGAAACAAGGTATTGGAAAACTATATCCCATGATAAAGATAAAAAAAATCATGGACTTCTATGAAGCTTGATTTGATCACAACTAATCCCCAAATGGTTATCTTATTATATGTAAAGGACGATGCACGTAGGCTGAACACATCTATACTTTAAGAAGATCCAACTTGAATGATGATGGAAAAGTATACAGAAGATGCTAATATGGGTGCTTGCTTTAAGAAGTTAGAGAAGCTTGAATGGGGATCATGAGACCCAATGTACAACACTGCAATTTTTCTTTTTGGTGAAAATGCTGATTATAGGAAACTTTGGTTGCTTTGAAGCCGGAAAGTTGTGGGAAATGGGTTAAGAATGCTGGAATTAAGTTTGGACTATTGGGTTGATAAAAAGAAAAGTAGTAAAGGTGACAGGCAATGGTACTTAGTTTTGTTATCTGATGGTTCTTTTAGCTGGGTAGGTTGCATTGCTTATGACAGTTTTGTTTGAAACAAGTTGCGCAAAGGTTCCATTATTCAGTTGACCAAATATCTTCTTATTAGTGATCGACGGGTATGTGTTTCAATTGTTGATATAGAATAATGATTGGTGTTGTGTGCACTTTTGTGCCTTGGTCATTCGTATAATGTTGTCTGCTTTCCAATTATTTTGTGCAGAGATATTAATTTTTAATTTTCGACCTAAATGTGATTCGTAGCAAATGTGATATCATAGGTGATCAAAAACCACTCCCGCATAACGAGGCCCCTTTAATGGAAGAATTCTTACCCCCACCCCAGTTTCTGATTATGACCATGTTGATCCTGATCTGAATGAAGATGTTGATGATGGCCATCATAAAGAACCACCAGCTTTAAACCAAAACCTATCGGATTCTACACGTAAGTGCTCCGGGAAAATGTCAATCAAGCAATGATAACACCACATTTCATACGAACAAAATCAAATGATCTGTAAATCTTACTCCGGGAGCATTAACGGAGATGATGACATATAAATGTACCTCAAATGATCTGAAACCAGTGAAGTGACAAATATCTTAAGTGGTCGGATAAGTACTAAAAATGACAAGCGATGTTACAGAAAGGTTGTGTTATCTGATGGTTGATGACACTTCCATATCAAACAAGTTGCAGAAAGGCTTCATTGTTCAATTGGCCAACTTTCACTTCACTATGTTTTATAGTTATGGACTTGCAGTACAATCAGGTACGCGTCGCTGTTATTTGGGGGTGGCCAGGGAAAGGTCGGAAATGATGACGGGATACCAGTCGCGTAAAAATACTCGCCCGCCCCGGGTAACATGAACAGGGAAACAGAAAAAACTTTCAAGCGAATTTTATCATTGCGCATCATACATCATGAGAAGATTTTAAGTGCAGCCTGTGCATCCTTCCTAATCCAAGAACATAGCAAAGTGGCTCAACTTCTAGACGAAACAAAAACATAACATCGGTTCACAAAATAACAGATAATATACCTTTTCTATTAATCAACCCAATAGTCCCAAACTAACTTCCAACATTCTTAACCCATTTCCCACAACTTTCCGGCTTCAAATGCAACCAATGTTTCCTATAATCAGCACTTTCAACAGAAAGAAAAAGTACAGGCACCATAAGTGTCGTTTTTGGGTTAATTTTGAAAAGACCCGAAATCATGTATCTTTTGATCATTTGAATATACTGCTGTTGACAAGCAAATTTAAAACCACGAGTGGACACCCACAACGCCTGCCACATAAAAAACCCCGCCAAATCATGTATCTTTTCATCATGTGAATATACTGTTGTTGACTAGCAAATTTAAAACCACAATTGGACACCCACAACGCCTGGCCCGTTAAAAAACCCGCTAATCAAGACTCCAAAGAACCAAACTTTTATTAAGCAAATCAAGTTCAGCTTCTATTAGAGTTGGAGTAAGAGCATAAAACACGAGCTGGCTCAACAGTTTCAAGCCTTATGTAAATTGAGAATTTTGTTATAACTTTTATTATTTCTATATGAATTTGATAATCAAATATAATAAATTTGATTGTCAAGATTTTTGTGTTCTCGATCAGGTATGATCAGATTCTATATTAAGAGCCGAGCGATTGATATGCTCATTCTAAAACATGACCCTAATTTCAGTGATAGGTCCACAGAAGCCCCTAATGTTTCAACATTAACTTGGGATGTAGTCTTTCATCAATCAGTTCTGGTGACACAACCCCCAGACAGAGATAAGGAAAAGAGCATTCCTCCGAACAGCTAGCTGAAATAACTGATCCCTGATGAGAAACTGTTAAAACAATATACTAGCAAATTTTAAAGCTAGAACCCGGAATTCACTAGAGCACAAGAAATAACAAGTGTTGACCTTTCTACAATGAAAACAGGTGCCACTAGAGTCAAACTATTATGCTTCAAAGAAGTCCTTCAATACTAAGAATCTGTTTTAGCGTATCACCAACATTCTCCCTAGTTATTAAGGAATAAGGATGACACGGTGATACCAAAAAACAAAACAATAACATCCAAAACAATGTTGTATTCTATGCTTATAACTCAATATATTACTAGATGAAACGTCCAGAAAATGTTGTTTGTGATTTTGAAGGAAATTGCATAATCATCCAAATGACACAAAACATAAACTCCACTATACCTTTTTCTTTTTCATCATCCACTAATCCAAGACATACTTCCAGCACTCTTTATAACCCAATTCCCACAAAACTCTCGGGACCAATGCAACCAACATTTTCCTATAATAGCACTTTATGTCCAAATAACAAAAGTGCTGATGCTACGTACATTGGGTCTTGTGCTGCCCATCCAATTTTGTCCAGCTTTTCAATGCAAGCGCCCATATCATCTTCTTTACTTTTCTCCATCATCATTCTCGTCAATTTAGAAAACATCTTCTTCAAGTATCTCCAACTTTTTAAAGCAAGCACCAACATCATCTTGTTTATTTTTATCCATCATTGTTTTTGCCATTTTCGAAACATATTCTTCAAGTCTCTCCAACTTTTTAAACCCCACAACAAATTGTTTGTTTTTCTCCATCATGATTCTCGTCATTTTCGAAACACCTTCTTCAAGTGTCGCCAACTTTTTATAGCACGGACCAAGGCCATCTTCTATAGTTTTCTCCAAAGTCATTTTCATAACATCAGAGATATCTTTTCCAAATCCTGAGATGTCATCATCGCTTGATTGAAGTTTTCGTTTTTTGTTTTGAGTTGGAGAACGAGAAGAGCACTTTTGTGTTGAGGTTGGGGGTTCTCTCGAATAACTCATCAATATTCGTCATTCGAGATAGCAGATATCAACTTGATGGACTGTTGTTGTTTTTGACGTTGGGGCATTCTGCTAACATGATGTGAAATTAGCTCGGATCCTCGTCTAAAGAGGTTATTCTTCATCAGGCGTAGGTTAGGATCACCAGATGATGCCACTGTGGTCTATGAATCACAGTTAGGTCGAAACATAGAAAACCCCTGCACAAAATGAGTGGAATATAAGCAGACCACGCAACACGAAAAATTAACATATCAAAAAAGCAAGTTAATAGAAAAGGGTTACCTTTTACTAAGAATTTCACCCTTACTGGTAGTAAAAGGCTTGGCCAACTGAAACATAGTCAATTGAAATTTGGTCAACTGAAGAATGGAACCTTTCTGCAACTTGTTTGATATAAAAATCTCTTCAGCAATGCCACCAATCTGGAAAAAAGAACCATCTGATAACCCAACCCAGTACCATTGCTTGTTATGCATAGTATGTACTCGACTACTATTGATATAAATCACTTGAAGCACCGGTTTCATGTCATTCTCTGTACATTTACCGGTCATTATCTTCGATAGTGCTCCCGAAGTCAGATTTACAGCCATTGTTTTGTGATTTGTGGCCATTTAATTTGGGGCTTTAAGCCCTAGTAGAATGAAATGAAATTCAAAAGTGGGTGGGGGAAATAAAAACAGAGACTTGTTAAT
>BQNB010084423.1:2721-28755 GCA_026074375.1 Tanacetum coccineum | reverse complement strand
CAAAGGTTAAACAAGAAAAAAAATCAAGAAATAAAAAAAAAACCAAAAAATAAAAATAAAATCATAACAAAGTAGAAAAAATAAAAACAAAAGAAGTAAGAAAAAAAGACATTAAGAGGTGTTAAGACACTCCCTTCACATTTAGTTCAGTAAAAAGTTTATGCCTTTTACTGCCTCTTGATGATCAGAAAAAAAACAAACTCTCTTAACACTGCTTGCCTCTTACCGGCTCTGAATGACTTGAAAAATACAAACAGTCTTAATGACTCAAATGTCTGACTGCGTCTGAATAAGTCAGATTAAGATGCTGCTAAGAGGAACATTCGGACATTTTATTTTGGATAATTTAAATATCACAACGAGTGGTTTCACCGTTTAAATCACACACACTGCTACGCACAGAGTATATAATAAGACTATATAAATAAATAAATATCTCACCGGCGATGATCCAGACCTTTTTCTTCTTCTTCATATCCAAACACTCCTAAATTGACCACATAATGACCGTCACTAAATCACTACCAACGGCAACCACATCTTACGCCGTCAGCCTCGCCGTTAAAACACCTCCCTCAAACCTCCGTTACCGTCAACTCATCACTGCCAAAGGTAGTTTACAATCACGCGCTTTCACGCGTTTGAATCATGTTTCCTGTTGAAACCCTAGCTATGTGTATTTTATATCATGTGCATCATATTTAGTTTTTGTTTATGTTCATTCATTTCGTTTTGTTAGCGCGACTTTCGCTGGTTTTTGCGTATTGAGTAGATTAGGTTCCTTTTGAAGTTTCTATATGATGCTGGTGCTACAATTAGGTTTAACAATCATGTAGCTACTATTTATAAGTGTAATCGATGGCAAGAGCTCAAAATTATGGGTACGTTTGGCACAAGTGTTTAGGAGTGTTTTGAAAACGATGCTTTTTTCGCAACAAGCAGTGTAATTTTTATAAACGCTCCATATCAAAACGCTACATCTAGGAGCATGTGTTGGTAACTACCGTTTATACTTACTGTTCGAAACCTAAGTTTAGTTGAATTAGTTGTGCATATCTTGAAATAGTGGCAATTTTGCAAAATCTTATCCTTTGAAATTAGGAGACGAGATTAACAGTGTCAAGTTGACGCCGTTTTTTGTTGAATTAGCAATTTTATTGGTTTCTTTTTTATTGTTGCTAAGATTTTTGTTTCTAAATTTTTTCAGCTGAGCCTTCGGATAAATCTGTTGAAATCATGAGGAAGTTCTCGGAACAGTATGCTCGTAAATCCGGCACCTATTTTTGTGTTGACAAGAGTGTTACTTCCGTGGTTATCAAGGTACTACTTATTTACAACCGTTAACTCTAGAGTTGTGTTCGGTAAAAATTTCTATAACAGTTAGCTTTTTACATACACGTGACCTAGTATTATAAACCATTTCCTTCTATTTTTCAATGCTTTCATATTGAGCTTCTCATCTAGCACACTTCCTAATTCGCCATCTTGAAGTTTTGGATTGAATAATAAGCTTAATTACTATTTAACATGGGAACAAAGAGGCTCTAAAGCTAAATTAACTTAAAATCTTCATATTGGCTAAGCTATTACAATACAATTCGATGATGAGTTATAAAAGTCTGTTATGCATATGCGCGAGACTCACATATGCATAAAACTTTAAACTCTTTATCTACAAATTTACCAATATCTTAAGGTCCAAGTCATATTTGCTTCACATGTGCATGTCTGTGCATGTACTTGATCTGTTTTTACTCTTCACGACGCATGAGTAGGTGTTTTATGATAATCGTGACCTAAACGAATTTGGAATTGATGAAACTCTGCATAAAGCAATGTTCCAAAAAGCGCTAGGCGCTAGTCGGGCGGTCAACCACCATCGAGCGAGGAATTGGCCTAGGCGGATTAGAATTATATATATATTATAAATATTATAAATAATATGTATAACATAACATAATACTTAGAATTTTAAATAGTTCAAAGTTGTTGCAAAATAGACAATTAAACATATTACTTGAAACATAAATATTAGATTGATGCTTGATTATCATATTGTCCATATTGTTCAATGATTTGAAGATCAGAGTCATACTTAACCTCCTCATATACTTCCTCCTCACTCCCCAAATGAAATCATCCTCAAAAAGTTCACTTTCTCTCGTTCTAGCACTTGTTCGGGCCTTAATTCATCTTCTACACCCAAAGCATCTCTAACCGCCTTCCAATGTACATCATCACCCTCAACAATCCAATCTTGAGCCTCACTTGCATCTTCTCCTAGAAGTACTTCATGATTTCTCGTTTTTTCTTTTCTTTGTTATGTTCCATTAAATTTGCATGAGATTGAACATAAACAAGATTGTTCAATCTAGTTGCCTCTACTCTATTTTTTTGTATGTACTTACGAAGTTCAAAACTTCAAATCAAGCAATAAAAATGTTTAAGTAAATATATGAATATATTATATATATATTTGTTAACTTAAGATTTGAAGTTACTAACCCCTTCAAATATGCTCCAATTTCTTTCATATCCGGACGAACTAGTGGTTAAACAAAGTATCTTTATAGCAATCTTTTTCAAATTAGGAGTCGAACCGCGATAATTATTCTACGAATTTCTTATAATTTTAAAATAAACATATTATTAAATTGATAAATCTAAATTTTTGTAACAAACATATTACAGTATTAAAGTTTGCATTACCCGGATCAAAGCTCTCATTGTTCACCTCACATCCTTTGGTTGCCATCGGACGGTCAAAAAGTTCAAGCTTATTCTTGTAGATTGGCAATTCAACCATCGCTATGGCTTTGAAGGTCATATTCTCCGGGTAATAAAATACCAAGAATCTCAATAACCACATCATTAGCTTCTACCTCGTCTTTGGCGACCAGATCATTATAAAAAATAAAATGGGTTTAAATGTAGGCCGACATATGTACTATTATGTAGGCACATGTCAAGCCTCTTCGATGACTTTTTTTGATATGATATCGGTAATGGGCTTGTATGCATTTTCATTATCTTCATTATTGTTTAATGCAACTTTGATTTCTTGTTTTGCCTTTTTGAGCTCACCATATATAAAACCCATTGAAGGCTTCCAATCCGCATCGACCATACGAAGAACTTTGACTAACGGTGCAAAAACTTTTAAACATAATGTTACACCCGCCCAAATTGCGGCATTTAACACCCATACTTAAATGGTTTTCCCTATAGACGTTTTGGAGAACTTACAACTCCCACTCGTCATTGCAAAACATATTCCTTAGTTGAGACTTCTTTCCGGCCAAACTTTGTAAGATGAGAATCCAGAAGCAAATCTTGCAAGTCCCGGTCTCACTACATCCCTTTTCTTGGTAAATTGCCCCTCATCAAAGCTAATGGGTTGTAGTCGGCATAAATAAACACCCTTAGCGTTTTCGCTTGATCAAGTGTTTTCTTATACCTTGATCAAGCGTTTTTGGTCTCATAGAAAAAGAACAAGCATCATGAATTTGTAGTTCTAAAGATTGTTCAGATCAAGCGATCACATATTTTAGTATCTAGATAGTTGCATTGAAGATGTTGGTCTCGAAAATGTTGTTCAAGTTGTGACCAATAATGCCTCTAATGATATGGGAGCGACAAAGTTGTTGCATGAGAAAAGACCCAAAATCTTTTGGACATCGTGTGCGACCCAAAATCTATTGGTGGGCTACCAAGATATAAGAAAACACTTATCAAGCGAAAACGCTAATGCTGTTTATTTATGTGCAAGACATTAGCTTTGATGAGGTAATTTACCAAGAAAAGGGATATAGTGAGATCGGGAGTTACAAGATTTGCTTCCAGATTTATCACATTTATCACCTTAGGCTGAGAAGAAGTCTCAACTAAGGAATATGTTTTGTAGTGATGAGTGTGAGAGTTGTAAGTTCTCCAAAACGGCTAAAGGTAAAACCATTTATGCATTGGTGTTAAATGCCGCATTTTGTGCGGGTGTAACATTATTTTTAAAAGTTTTCGCACTGATTGTCAGAGTTCTTCATATGCTCGATGCGGATTGGAAGCCTTCAATGGGTTTTATATATGGTGAGCTCAAAAAGGCAAAACAAGAATTCAAAGTTGCGTTGAATGATAATGAAAATGCATTTAAGCCCATTATGGATATCATCTCAAAAAAGTCATCGAAGAGGCTTGACACATGCCTACATATGTCGGCCTACATTTTAAATCCCTTTTATATTTTTAATGATTTAGTGGCCTAAAACGATGTAGAAGCTAATGATGCGGTTATTGAGATCCTTGGTATTTTATTTCCGGGAGAATATGAGCTTCAAAACCACATCGCGATGGTTAAATTGCTAATCTACAAGAATAAGCTTGAAAAATGTGACCGTCCGATGGTAATTACTGGATGCGAGGTGAACAACGTGAACTTTGATCCTGATAATGCAAACTTTAATAATATGTTTGTTACAACAAATTAGATTAATCAATTTAAACTTTAATAATATGTTTGTTACAAAAAATAGATTTATCAAATATCATAATATGCCTGTTTCAAAATTATAGGAAATTGGTGGGATAGGTATGGTGGTTCGGCTCCTAATTTGAAAAAATTGCTATAAGGATACTTTCTTTAACCTCTTGTTCGTCCGGATGTGAAAGAAATTGGAGCATATTTGAAGGGGTTACTAACTTCAACTCTTAAGTAATATATATAATATATTTACTTAAAACAATTTTATTGCTTAACTTGAACTTCGTAGGTACATATAAAAGAAAAGAAACAGACTAGGGGCAACTAAAATGAATAATCTTGTTTATGTTCAATCTAATGCAAATTTAATGGAATATAACATGAAAAGAAAAGTGAAATCATGAAGTACTTCTAGGAGAAGATGCAAGTGAGGCCTTGAACAAGATTTAGGACGAGAGAAAGATAACTTTTTGAGGATGACTTTATGTCGGGGAGTGAGGAGGAAGTAAATGAGGAGGTTGAATATGAGTAGGATGGAGTTCAAATCATTGAACAATATGAAAAGATGAGAATTAAGCATCAATCTAATATTTATGTTTGAAGTAATATGTTATATTGAATTGTTATGTTTAATTGTCTATTTTGCAACCTAGTGCCTAGTGCTTTTTGCAACATTGCTTTTCATAGATACACTTGGTGTCAATGCATGCCGATTTTCATCAATTCCAAATTTGTTCATGTCACAATTATCAATAGCACCTACTAATCATCCGCGTCATGAAGAGTAACAATTGAACAAGTACATACACATGTAATTTTGTAGGTAAGAGTGTGAAAACCACAACATCAAGAGTGTAAAGTTTTATGCATATCATGTTTTCATCGGGTCAATTAACACAAAACCAAGTAAAGAATGTAATCAAACAAACATCTGCTGTAGAAACTGAAGTCATTACAAACATTGAGCTGATCATATCTTCATCTCAAACCAGCCTCACAATTAAAAATTATTCATCTAGATTCTAGAACCATCCCTTTAAGTGCACACTAGTCTAAGTATATCATTTAAGCACTCAAGCATCTATCTGCATATTTATAATAGTTGCACACATGTAGCTCTTGGATGTGCTTGTAGAAGCTGTTAGAGGTGATAGGATTTCAACAGGAAGTGAATCATTACGTTACCAACTTCTTTATAAAGATGGAGTATCTGCTGTTAACTGCATTAGGCGAATGAGTCTTCATGTTAAATGATACAGTTCTTTTTTTTTTGTCTTAAATATTATATAAGAGTATATATAATATATATATATATAAATTTATATAGTATATATATATAGAATATTAAACAATAAAGAATGGGCTGGAAAAAAAGACCAACAAAAAACGGATTTTAGAGATCAAAATCTCGCCGAGATTAAAATCTCGCCAATTTCTCGGCTAATATCGCCGAGAATATCGTTGCCGAGATTTTGATCCGAGATTTTGATCCGAGATTTATTTTCAGGCCGAGATCCGAGATCTCGACGAGATCTCGCCGAGATCTCGCCGAGATTAACTGCCCAGGAGGTGATAGGATTTCAACAGGAAGTGAATCATTACGTTACCAACTTCTTTATAAAGATGGAGTATCTGCTGTTAACTGCATTAGGCGAATGAGTCTTCATGTTAAATGATACAGTTCTTTTTTTTTTGTTTGTCTTAACTGTGGATACAGGGATTAGCAGACCACAAAGATTCATTGGGTGCACCACTTTGCCCCTGCAGGTACGCATGCCTCAGATGAATTTGTTAAATTGCCCTTTATAAAGCATGGTACATCCCTGTGTAAATCAGTTAACATGTGATATGGTTTGTAACAAGGCACTATGATGACAAAGCAGCAGAGGCAACTCAAGGCTTTTGGAATTGTCCCTGTGTTCCTATGAGAGAAAGGTATCTGACTTCCTTTCCGAGAATTGGAGTATTTCTATTTTATGTGTGTGCAATATAGTGATAGTATTTGTGGTTTCTGTCTTTTAGCTTTCTACTAGCAAAGACTTTGTTTACTGATTAAGATTATCGACTTTTATTCCTCAGAAAGGAGTGCCATTGCATGCTCTTCCTCACTCCTGAGAATGATTTTGCTGGTGACGAGCAGGTAATACTATTTTAATTTTTGTGTAATATAGAATTAAAAAAAGCACAACAGTTTAGAGTAAATAGCTTTGTGATTGTAGCATGTCATACATGTACAACAAATGCTTCTTGCTGTACAATTCTTGCTTTATAGAACATAGAGGTATAAGTTGCAAGACTCGAGAGTCAGTATTATAGGCAAGTAGGCAACTAAATGCGAAGTGCGGTGAGTTGGGTAACAAGTCAAAACGGGTGCCAACACTTTTTAAGTGTACACTAGTCTTAAGTATAATAAAAACTACTCATTAGAATATTGTAGTATCATTATTATTTATATATATCAACACCCTAATGTTATACAATTTTCAAAAGAAGAAACAATGGACATAGACGTGTTTTCGGGTCAAGCCAATTTGACCTGACCCATCTCGCACTAAAGGAACCCGTTACCCTACCCACTATTCAGCCTTTTATTTGTAAGATATAAGGGTTTGCTAAACATAACACTATTGTCTTCCGATCCATCTTTTCACATTGACTTTTAAACCACTTAATGCTCAACCATTTGACCTTTTTTTTAGCTTGCTGTTTAGCTTTGCAGAGTAAAACTCTATTACTAGATTGATTCTAAATTGACCTGTTTTCAAATAAGCTTGTTGAAATTGTGCATCTAGCAAGTCGGATCATGTGCTGTCTTTTCTATTCTATATCTTACCGGAATTATATTATATCTCCTCCTATGGATGCAGGTAATCTCTTTGGAAGAAATCAAAGAATCAACTGCCAATATGTAGTGTAGGTGCCTCCTTTTTTGGTACACACACACTGATTACATTACATGTATAATTTTGTATGTTCATATCATATCAACACTTTGGTTGTATCCAATCATCTCATTAACATGCCTTACAAGAAACCAACATCAATAAAACCGAAGAACTAAAAATGAGAAATATGTAGCTGACACATATTCTTTCGTATCATAATAAATCATTTCTTTACAATTTGGTTTTGGATATTTATGTCCCTAAAGGATCCACATTTTTGTTGCTTAGTGTGTTCTTTAAAAGAAAATGCAGATTGGAGTATAGATATGCAGGTATATAAGTTTAGAGAATATGGAACCTTTGGTTCTTTATCATGTGCACCTATGGTTATTTTATAGTTTAGGGAATATTAGGCACCGAAATGGTGTTTATGTTGCTACACATGTAACAATCAGCTACTTTGAAAATGAATAACGGATAACCTAGTTTAGGTGATGGTGGTGGTTGTTCACTAACATTTTCATGCGGTCTGATATTGAGAAATGCCATTCAAGATAATGACCCATTCAACACAAAATCTTTTTGGCATATCCCTGTTCCGCCACACATCGACAGTTGACACATTCACTCACTCATGTACTTTTTTTAAGGTGAAAAAGTAGGGTAATTGAGAAGTGGTTCGAGTATGGTAGTTGTCGTTCTATCGTTTTCTTCTAAAACCAAAGTAATAGAATGCTTCCAAAATCATTAACTCCCAGCTTTTCCAAGTATTTAGCGTAATGCGGGGTGGTATGTGGAGTTCGTGGTTTACATGTCGTGACTGATGACTGATGGGAAATTTGTGTTTAAGAAGGCTGATGTATAACATGTTTTGTGTCTGTTTGCCGGGTACCTGAAACTGACATGTAAAGGAAAGAGATGGAAACCAAACTGGGGAACCTTATTGAATGTAAACGAATGGAAAGCATAAATCTTAAATGCTGACGCTTTTAGAAAGCTAATAGCTCTTATGCCACAGTGTTGCAATTTATAAAGATACCGAAAGGTGCAAAGTTTCTCATTAAGGTGTTAAACTGATGTGGTTACTATTTACGGTCATAATGGTTGGATGGTGATGAATCCTTCGTTTCTTAATAATTTGACTTGGGACAATTGAATGTGGACATTTTAACAACTTGGCAATGTATCGTGTTGGGTTAACCAACTATATACTTTTAAGTTAATTTTCTGTTTGTTTATATATTTAAAAGTAAAAGCAGAGTGTTTGTTTGAGCTTTGAAGACTGGTTACGAAACCAAAAATAGTAAAGTACATTGAAGTAGCAGACAAATTAGATAATTTTTTCGTTTTGGGAAAATTATAACGTAACATTTTCTAGTGTTTATAATAATACTTTTCTTCGTGTGTTTGTTCAAAAGTTTTTTCGTTTTGAAAGTGACCTTTAGGCCATCCATAATGGGTTTTGCTGGCAAACGTTTAAAAGGGCAATAAATCTGCATTGCAACCGGTTAATCCATTGCAGGAACTCGAGATGGTAAGTTCATGTAAATGGGGTTCAAGTCTGTACATACGAACAACAACTCTAGTAGGGTCCTCCATCATCAGTTTACTAAAATAGATTGAAATCAAACATTTAATAACTACTCCGTAATTAGATAGGATGATGAGCCACTTTTTAGATTTTGTAAAAGTTTAATGATTGTGAGTGTTTTGTGTATAAAATTGAAGATTGATGATGTGTCACTGATTCGATGGTGTGTTTAAACCAAATTAATTTAACGCATTGGAGATACCCATATATGAGTCTCTTTTAAGGTTTTAATCACAAATGCGATTTAAGAAGAGTTTTTCGTGATCGTTTTCAACTCTGTATTAGTAGGGTATCCGCGCGTTGCAGCGGCGGGTACTCTGTGATTAAAGTTCAGACGCCAACTAAATAAAAATGACAAACTAAACCGGAGAAAAATAAAAAAATGATCTCAGTCTGACCCGGTTTACCTATTTTTACGGGTTTCGACCGGTCCTCTCTGTTTCGTTTTCGGATGGATTTTATTAGATAGCCGAACCGGTGGCGACTCCAATTTCCGGTTGAACCCGTTGGTCCGGTTTTCAAAACCATATTTACCATCAACTTGTTAACATATATGTTGTATTAAGCTTTGTATGCTTTATTAGTTTGTACAATGTGTATAATAACATGTATTTATCAGTTTAGGGATGTTCTAAAAATAACATTAATTATTGTTTTAATTAGTTTATACTTGTAACATATGCATGTAGGAAATAAATGTTGTACATTTTGGTTTAATATTTGTATTTGTTAGATAGTTGGTTTTGTGGTGAAATTTTGCATTTAAAGATTGTACATTATGCTTTATAACTTGAATTACTTAATTTTTTTGGTATTAAATGAAGAGAGAGGGTCATTTTTGCTTTATAAGTAGTATATATATAGTGATCCTAAATCTCTTATGACATATACTTCTATAGTTTTTCTTTTACATTTTCCTCGTAATTTTCACTATCTTAAAATTAAAAAGCGTCTTTTAAAGTTTTCAACACTTCAATAAATATAAGTCACAAAGCGACAAAATAGGGCGGGCTTTGAGTGGGCTTATTTGAGTCTGGTTGTGCGGCCTTTTTACTTAGTCCAATAACCTTTTGATATATTTCCCCCCGTTTGCTTCTATATCTTCGTCGACCTTTGTACCTACTCATCTTCCACCATCTTGGTAGTCATATTTAGGGTATGTGGTTTCCGTATGATTGTTTATTTGATTTTATGTGTTTCTTTTTTGTTGTTGTGAATGCATTTTCTGTTGTGTTCTGAATTTTAATGTCATGACGTATTTGTTGTTTCAATTATGTCTTGCTTTCGTTTGTTGTATGATGGTAGGTTGCCAATTTTGCATGTGGGTTATGCTCTTTGCTTATTGCCATATCTATTAGTGCTTTAAAAATTTTCCTTTGCTTATTGCCACATCTATTAGTGTCTAGAGAAATTGATTGTTGTAGAACTTTATAAGGGGTCACTTGAGGAATTGGTATTTTCTAATGAAAACTAAAAGGAAGTTGTTCCCTAAGTGAGTCACTACGGGGGGTAGCAAAGAAATGGGATGTTTGATCTCCCCAGAAATGTTCATGGTATTGGTAATGTTGTCCGGTCCACAAATGTTTCGTCGAAAAGATAGTGTATACGTAAGCTAAAGTTGACGTCTTTTATGTGAGCCTGACCCTGCAAGTCTCTTTCAATAATGTTGGGTTCTCTAAGCGTGGAGGATCTTCCGTTGACAATGTTGACGAATAAGTACATGCTTCTGTTTAGTCCTGTCGTTTTTCGATATGAATTTGCATATGGAAGTTCTTATGTCTTTGTGTATTTGTTAGGCGGTTATCAACTCATTGCGCCCACTTCTATGAACAACAAGGAGGCGTGCTCCTCAAGTAGTCATATAGCGCATACAGGTGTCACAATTTTGTCAACTTGCCATTGGTTTTATTATATGAAAGTTATGTTGCATTTACCGAATATCGTTGTCGGCTGGATTGATGTGTGACAAGTAGTTGGTAACTTCTATGCATCGAACTTTTTTTACCAGGTATTAGAGATAACTTAGTTAATGGCGATTCCACCACCCGCATTGACAGTTCGAGTGGGCAGTCAGGTCGCTCAGGTAATTAGCAATAATGCTATTATTGAGTGGTAAATCCACAAGTCACTTTCAATTGATATCTTTTGTTGTTGCTACAAGTTCGCTGACCGAATATAGACATATTGGAAGCTGTAATCATACTTGTCAGCACTGTGGCGCCCATTTTTGGTATGAAGAACATGTAAAAGATAATCCTAGAAATGCACATCCAAAATATCATAGTTGTTATATGGGAGGCCGTATTGTTTTACGCAAATATCAAGTGTATCCAGAATACATAAGACTGTTACTTAGAGATTGTCACTTTCTGGAAAACATAAGGGCCTACAATCAAATGTTTAGCATGACGTCCATCGGTGCGCACATTGACGAGTTAATTAACAATGGACAAGACCTTACGTGTTTAAAATTTCAGGTCAGCTATACCATTGGATAGTCTCTCTATGTCCACCTGAAGGAGAACCACCATGGTTCTTACAGTTATATATTTACGATACGGATAACGAGGCCGATAACCGTATGAGTCATTTTTGGTGGCGAAAATAGTAGCCTTCGTAGAGATATTATTGGAAGGTTTGATGGAATTGTTGACAATCATAATGCATTGGTGCAAAAATACAAAGATGTGTTTGTGTTGTGTGATGGTTGAAGATCGATCTCACGGGGAGGGGGGGGTGTGGGGAGGGGGGGGGGTGGGGGGGGGGTCTGGGGGGGGGGGGTGGGAGGACAAACGGGGGAGGGGGGGGGGGGAGGGGGGGGGGGTGGGTGGGTGCAGGGTGGGGGGTGGGGGGGGGGGGGGGAGGAAAGTGGAGGGAATAACAGAGGGTGGAGTGGGGGGGGTGGGAGGCGGGGGGCGGGGGGGTGTGGCGGGTGAGGGGGGGGGGGGGGGGGGGGGGGGGGGGAGGGGGGGTGGGAGGGGGGGGAGGGGGGTGTGGGGGGAGGTGGGGGGGGGGGGGGGGGGGGGGGGGGGGGGGGGGGGGGGGGGGGGGGGGGGGGGGGGGGGGGGGGGGGGGGGGGGGTGGGGGGGGTGGGGGGTGGGGGGGGAGGGGGGGGGGTGGGAGGGGGGGTGGGGGGGAGGGGGGGGGGGGGTGGGGGGGGGTGGGGGGGGAGGAGGGTGGGTGGGGGGGGGGGGGGGGGAGTGGCGGTGAGGGGGGGGGGGGGGGGTGGAGGGGGGTGGGGGGGGGGGGGTGGGGAGGGGAGGGGGGGAGTGGGGGGAGGCGTGGGGGGGGGGGAGTGGGCGCTGGGGGGAGGGGGGGGGGTTGCTGGGGGTGGGGGGGGGGGAGGGAGTGGGGGGGGGGGAAGGTGGGGATGGGGGGGGGGGGGGGGGGGGTGGGGGGGAGGGGGGGTGGGAGGGGGTGGGGGTGGGGAGGGGGGGGGCGGGGGGGAGGGGGGGAGGGGGCGGGGGGGGTGGGAAGGGGGGGGAGGGGGGGGGGGGGGGGGGGGAGGGGGGGGGTTGGGGGGGGGGGGGAGGGGGAGTGTGTGGGGGGGAGTGGGGGGGGGGGTGGGGGGGGGGGGGGGGGGGGATGGGGGGGGTGGGTGGCGGGGGGGGCAACATAGGAGGGGGGGAGGGGTGGGCGGGGGGGGGGAGGGGGGGGGCGGGGGGGGGGGGGGCGGGGGAGGGGGGGGTAGGGGGGGGAGGGGGGGGGGGAGGGGAGGGGTGAGGGGGGGGGGCGGGGGGGGGGACGGGGAGGGGGGTGGGGGGAAAAGGTGAGGGGGGGGGGGGTGGGGGGGGGGGGGTGGGGTCGACTATGGGTTAGGAATTTGATGAATGCCAAGTATTTATAAGCATATTATAATATAAATAAATATTAATGGCCCAAGTCCATTAATAGCACACTCGGATCAAGCCCATTACCTAAGGATTTGCAAGTCACCAGACTAGTACCTCACAAACCCATGCTACACCTAGCCTGGTAAAGCATCCTAGGTCGCATAGTACATGCACATGAGAGAACTATCCCCAACTTCTGCTAATGGTTAAGATGTACTATCTGAGGTGAGGCAATGGGGGACACATAACCAACGTAACATGAAGCAGGCACTTCCTCGTATTGGTCAGGATGAAAACGACACTTGTCCTTCCAGTCTGCCCTTCGGATGATCAACGCGTCGCCTCCCAATAGCCGTTGATCACTCCCTAAAAGGTTTACCTCTAAACCTTAATAATTCCCAGAAAGCATTCACAACTTCCCCACGTAAGTTCATTCACTTGTCATCAGACCGTTACACACATTAACTCCTACACATTAAAAAAGATGGTTTGTTCAAGTGTTATATGACCTTCATGATTCTTATCATAACTATCGGGTCCTTACCGTTCAACACGGGAAACCAAGCAACACAACCATCCCAAATCCTCTCTTAAACATGTTTTACATACCTTACATAAATATGGCGTCATCCTTTAAAGACATGATACAAAACAACCATAAACTTTAAGTTTTTTTGCCACTTTTCATAACAAAAAAGCCTATAAACACCACTCCTCACTCATTTACCTAGTTTCTCAACAAAAATGACTAGTGACACACCCCCTCAAATTTCAGAACTAACAAGCGACCACTCTGGACCCATCCAAGTGGAAGACCTTACATACCTAGAGGAAAACCAAGACGTTCTCGAAACCGAGGGCCACAAGTCACATAGAAACCTCACAAGAAGACAAGCAGGAGAGGTGCATGCAACAAATGACCATGTCAGTCTTCATGCAACACTTTTTCAGGAAAGAACATGATGCGGTTGTCGTTAGACTTCAACAAGAAGTTTTACAACTCCCTAGGCAGAGCACCTAACCATTGTAGTGTAGTAAGGTAACACTCGGGGGGTTGTTATCGTTCTCTAGAGGAATAGGTTGGGAAGGCTCGAACAAAATCTAAGGGGTTGAGAGAAGATTCTTTTTGTATTTTTATGTTTTTATAAAAGCAGGTAAAAATCATAGTTTGAGAGGTTGGTTGATTTTAGCTAATTAAACTAATTATAAATCTAAACTACTTTGGTGATAACTATATGGTAAACGAACATATTTACTTAATCATGCATTAATCCTTATTATGTTTCTCTAGATTATGTTGCTTTGTCACCCTTGTAAGGATCTGTTTAAGTATTTCCTAAGTCATGAACGAATTGCACGAACCCGCCGTCTATGTAATATTCCGTTAAGGCAACACACAAGTAAGGTAGTATAAAGACTATTACAAGTCCCCTAAGAGTACATTACATGCAATTAAAACACTTAAAAGGGATCAACCATATTAGGGGTAAGGTAGTATGAAGACTATTACCGATGGTATCCTTTCTACACACTTGCGTTTCCCTAGACGTCTATGCCAATTTAATATCTTATGGCTAGTTTTCTAAAGCCCAACGCGCATATCCATCACAAGAAGCAACATAATAAAGATATATATAATAAGTTTTATGCAATCATAAGTAAATACTAATAGATCTAGCCGGGTATATTATAAGGAAGTGAAGAACATAAATCAATCAAACAACACATAGACATATTGAATAATAAAAGATAAAGGATCTCACTTGATTAGAACATGAGTTAATGGCAGATACAAGAGGATTTTGACACCCTAAAAATGGCCTAAGTAGCAGCCAAATTCATTTTCTAAAACTAGGGTTCGGATCCCAAAAGTTACACACTTCAAAACCCTAAAAACTTTGGGTATATATGAAAAAAGAAGTCGCAACGGCGTCGCCAGATTTCTAACGCCGTCGCTTCGCCGAATCTTCTAGGGTTTCTTTTGAGGCGGCTACGTTCTGACGCCATCATGAGGATCCTGACGCCGTCGCTTGTAAGATATGACGGCATCGCTAGTAATTGCGACACCGTCTCCAGGCACTGTACAAAATTCTTCAAAAGACTTCGGTGTAGAGTCGTAGTCTTGTCCGTTTCTTTTCCAATTAAGCCCAAGTTACGTGTATTTCCTCCAAAAGCCATCCAAATTCTAAAAACACAGAAACAAACGATTAAGCACATAATCTAGGCATATTTTCATGATTTAAGGGGTTAAATGACCCCGAAAATGTGTATAAAATGACACCTCATCAGAACAGCACGACATAGCGACGAACAACAAGTCCTCAAGCCACCTCCAAGCAGGCAATCTCAAGACAACCGAGGTAAGGGAAGCTCAGGAGGATCCAGGGTACAGTCACAGGTATACGATTCACAACAACAATCTCAAATAGATTCGGCACAAGGGTACAACAAGGAGATGTGTCACAATACATCTAGGTCACGCTGAACATAACGACTTTCTTGGAACAAATGGTGAAGAAAGAAGGTTGGATAGTTCTCAGGTAAACATGTATCCAACTAACTATTCTTTTCTGTTTACTCACTCACCTAGCAATTAGGTCACTCCACCACCCAACACTACCTCTCATGTTAACATAACCATGAACCCCAGCTCAAAGAGACACCCTGGTATCCCTACATAGTGCGTCACCACAAAGTAACGCTACCCCTGCATCCTCCCTTACTCAGGAACATCTTGAGGAAGGTAACCTAGTTAAGCTACTTACTAAATCACTCACAGGGGGAAACAGAAGCACCATTCTGGTTTCTCAGCCCCTGATCATCTCAGGAAAATATCAATAGACCTGGAATAATTTATCTTTTGGATATCGGACTACATGCTCCCTGACTACCTAGTCGTGCCTAAGAATGTCGACATGTACAAGGGCCTGGGAGACCCTGGCTCACACATTTGGACATTCAAGGGCGCAATTAAGACTTGTGCCTCGAACGACCCAATAACATTCTAACAGACTCTCGCCGACTCGACAGTGTCATGGTTCAAAGGCCAGTCTAAGAATAGCATCACAGGTTGGAAGGACCTGAAGGACAGGTTCCTCTCCAACTTGCAGCCTATACGAAACTACACAAGCAATTTCATAGACCTACAACTCCTAAGGCAAAGCACCAATGAATCCTTTGAAGACTTCTGATTCGTCAATAATGACTAGTCGAGTAATAATAAGTAAGTCCCGTTCGATATGAAAATTGCTTGAGGACAAGCAATGATCAATCTTTCAGATGTCGTAATCCCAACGAGAATTGAATTGAAAACCACGTTTATGTTTGAAATTTAAATGCTTGCTTATCTTTTAATTTTGGATTTTGATTTTAAACTAAATATAAAATAATACTAAACTAAATTATACTAATTAAAGAATAAGCAAAGCAATCGAACGAAGATATATATATATATAAAGAAATATGCTTGTCAAGTAAAAATGGATAGATTCTTAAGTGTGAAGTTTTAGATCATAATGATGAATTAATATCCATCTAATAAATCGTTTCCTCAAAACATTGGCTTAATATTGAAAATGACTTTTTATCAAGTTATTAATTACTAGATTAATGCCTACTTAATCTTACGGCTTTTGCCCGTTCGACTAAATAAAACACTAATCTAAATAAACTTTGCAAAATTATTAATCACTAATCTCTTATTAAATTCAACACTTAATTCACTATTCACCAATTTACATAACAAGCATAAAATAGATCTACTCACTAAGCATATTAAACAAATAAGCAAATCTAAACATTATAAACTAATTTTTGTTCTAACTAATAGTATTGAAATGAGAAAGAAGGAAGAACCGAATGTTGAGCCGATAACGAAAAGTAACCACCCGATTTAATAAGCTAAAAAAAAAGTCAAATTCTATCTAGCTTATTAAACCATTAAGCTCCACGCCAATGAGTTGAACCGGTTCCGTCACAAAATTAAAACCACAAAAACTGTTAGTTAAAACAGTTAACAATTCAACAATTTCAATTTTTGTTTCTACACTAATCCAACGAGGGCCCAAAAGTGATATTCTAATTTGGGCTAAGTCCTAAAGCCGGGTCGTATAGGTACTCAAATTGGATTTTATAACATGAGATTTACAAAACAGTAAACTGATTTATCTAATCATTTCTTAAATCTAATAAGCTAACCGAGAAAATAAAATATGAATATCAAATAAGCTCTAACAGCAACAATGAGCAACGAAAACTGGAATTTTCCAACCCCAAATAAATCACTTCGAGACTTAACTACACAGAAAAATATTTCCAAAAGGATTTTCGAAAAAGTATAATGAGCTAATTTGAAATCAAACATAGAGAAATAAGCCCCACTTACACACAAATTTAAATCAGATCTACTATGCTAATCGAGTTCTAAAACCCACTAAGCAAATACCAGTCAACAAAATAAGCCAATATAAAACCGATTATACACTAAGCTAATGAAACTTATCCGCAGACCTTCACAACCATGAAATCTAACCGATTACTTTTTGCAAACTGTATAATGCTCAAAATTAATGAATATAGCTAATCTGAAGCCATCTATCTATATGAGAGAGCTTTAAGAAAAAACTAAAGAGCGAATAACCGAAAATAAGCTAAATCTTAGCTTATTAGTTTAAAGTTATCACAAAATCTTATTTAGGAAAGCGATGAAATCACTAAGCTGTTATGAAGCTTATTCTTTAACAAACTTATTCACAAATACCTGATAATAAAGTTCAGAATATAAGCTCAAGGCGTGAGCTTAATTATCGAAAAAGCTTAGAAAGAAAAGTAAGAAAAAGAAATAAGCCACATAATAAGCTACAATTCATAAATCTCTATTAAGGCTATCACAGATCTTTGTTACCATATCCTCATAAGTTTAAAAAACACTTTACAAATAAGTCAAAAGAAAAATGAAACAAGCTAAATCTAAAAAAAGTGATAAGCTAAAAAAACTAGAGAGAAAACTTTTTAAATCTAAAATCTAATGTCTATAAATAAGAGGGGAGCGTCTTCATTTATAGCCAAATGTGAGGGGTAGATTTGTAAATTCCTGTCATCATTGCTTCATTATTAAGCCAATGATTGCCCTTGGGATGGAGACCTCGTAACCGCCTCATAGATCCACCAATGTATAAATGCCACATGTCATTCCTTTTGTATAAAAATGCGTCTTATCCCTTCTCAATTTCAAACCGTGTGTGAGAGGAGTAAAAAATAAGGGGGACAGGTGGCGGTTGATGTATAGACGAAAAGGGCTAAGTGGGAAGTCACGTGTGGCTTTTTTTGATTTAATTCGAAGGCACGCGACCTTCATTTCATTAATATAAAAAGTTCTTCTACATTTTTTTAAGTTGGGCCTTTGTATTTAGTTTCTTCAGCTGGGCCAAGATTTGCATTTGCTGGGCCGAATGCTGGGCTCACTGCTGGGTTGCACTAATAATAAACATTGGGCTGGCAATTGGTAATAGGTTTTGATAAATATGGGTCGGTCCGACCCATAAAAATGGTGCCGGGTCCGCCCAATAAGAGATGAAAGCACCGTTGAAACCGTAATCTCGTGCTCTTTCCAATAGAGTGCTCGTGGCATTTTTATGACTTCGTCTTGATTTTAAATAATTAGTAAACTTTATCGAATCGAACCCGAAAATTTCTGTTTTTGTTTTGTTTTCAATCTTTAGTACATGTAAGACATAAAAATACAATACAAACATATTTACAATATAATTTTCCATATTTTAGTGTTTTTAGTCCGTTTTATAGTGTTTTTCGGAGTTATAAAGATGTGTGTTTTAGCACACATCAAATTCTCCCACACTAAGCCATTGCTGGTCCTGCACGCAATGTTTATAAAACACGCCCGGAAATAAATAATTAAAACCCCCTAACTTATGACCCCTCACAATCAAACAAGAGCAGAAAAGGTCCATTAAGAAGGTTTAAAAATCATTTATTTCGAAAGCGCCCCCGATT
The DNA here is from genome assembly GCA_026074375.1 of Tanacetum coccineum. Taxonomy (NCBI): domain Eukaryota; kingdom Viridiplantae; phylum Streptophyta; class Magnoliopsida; order Asterales; family Asteraceae; genus Tanacetum; species Tanacetum coccineum. Next base: position 9,960 of record BQNB010084423.1, on the reverse strand, counting down.
TAACCACTTATTTAATAATAGATAAAAACTAAGTAACAATTTTTATAAAATTTATTTAAAAGGCTTTAAGAACGGGAGTTCGTCATCCTTGACTTTTCGCAATCCCCAAACCAAGCTTAAAACGAGATCACAGTTAAATATAAGATTAGATGCTAACACTACTCATAAATGCTAATTGTGTAAACGCAGCTACTTTTCGCTCCCTTATTCCTAATTTCCGCTAAGAAATTTTATTTAGGAAATATAATGTGAAACGAGATCACTTATTTTATATATATATATTAAGGCCTTATTACTATAAAGGTAACCGGTTTAAACCACAATTAGTTTGAAATCCTTTCCTAAAGAGATGATATGGTGAGAATAAGGTCCACATTAAGGTTCTAATTTCGCATGATTTAGGGGTTATCCTTTTTATTTCATCTGAAATAACTCAACTACGAGTCCAGAGACAGAAGCTTTATTTAGATAACCTCGGAGTTGAAATTTGGCTTTATTCTTATTATTATTATAGCAACATTATTAAACCTCGGTCCTTTAAACAACTGCCACATCTGTATGTGAGCCGACCATGGTCCAGGAGTCTTATTTCGACCTCGGTATTGTCCTCGACCTTTTTGAAGGCTGTTAGGAATTAAGGGATTCTACAACTTTGTACTGCTGGTTCAACTTAGTACTGCTAAGAGAAGACTTAGTACTGTCAAGCTTAGATAGTACTGCCAGTACAAATTGTTAGTACTGCCAGTTTATTAGTGCTGTTAGTTAGTACTGTTAGTTATATAGTTAGTACTGCTAAAGTGATGTGCATGAGTTATATTAGGAATAGATATGCATGATCACTTGACGCATTTTGTAAGCCTATTAGGGTTTTCTTTGGTGTATAAAAGGAACCCTAAGGCATAGATCTAGATATCAGTTTTCATATCAAGTTTTCATATTAGTATTCATCGTTTGCATAGCAATCATAGTTAGTATTCATAACTATTTTGTAATTTAAAATAGTATTCAATATATTGAAAGTTTAGTAAAGATCTTGTTTTTAATGTCTCATTGTTCTTCTTAGTATTGCAAACTAGATTCTGCATAGTTTGTAATATTCTCAATATTAGTTTCTACTATAGTTGTCTTGGATTTATCTAATATAACTAAGCTTTAACAAGCTAAGTAAGATCTGTTAGCGTCATCTGGATAACATAAAAAAAGGCGATCCTAAACAGTGGTTGATAAGTCCCAGATCATGGTGGTTTTATGGTTATTGGATCATACCATAGCTGATTGAATGTGAATATCATGTTTTATTTGATGTTCGTACACACCTCCAACAAGGTCTGAAGAATGAAGTTAAGTCTGATTAATACTGCTACAGTCACTACCACAGGTATGGAAGTTTTATTTGGGTCTTGTGAATCAGAGGAGAGTCTTATAATTCAAAGCTGCGTGGTCTGAATATGGATGTGTAGTTATTAGCAGTTTGGGTTATGATTCGTTTATTTAGGAATGATATTTGCTATGATGTGAAAACCCCTAGTTTTAGGAATTGTATTTTGCTCCTATAAATATCAGATTCTGTCATTGGTAAGTGTTATTAGTATTGCTTCAAGTTTGTACTTCCAATGAATGTGATTTAAGACTGCTTGATGCCAAACGAATGATTAATGCTGCCAGTAGTAGGAAATATTTTGGTTAATACTGTTTGTGGGTTTTAAGTTTATGAAGAGAAGTTTTTGTCATGTGGTTTGAAGGACAGGTTTAATGATAATGTTGCTTCAAAATTGATGTGGTTATGTGCTTCATTTGCAAGTATATGAGATAGTGCTGCTTATGTTGGTTACTGCTGCCCGAAGACAACTTAATGCTGCTAACATATTTAGTTAATGCTGCTAGAAGTGTTACTACTGCTACGTTTGTAAGTTAACGCTGTTAGTTTTGAAAGCAGTCAGTTAATACTATCTTGTTCTTAAACGTTAATACTGTTAGTATTGCCCGATGTTGGATGACACACATTTTTGTCAAGACTGCTAGTTAAAAGGATCTCGGACAGAAAGAATGGTCTTGGTACTTGATTGGTTATAGGGATCTTAGACAACACACACAGAAAGGAAGTTTTTGGTTTTGGTTTCTACTGTTTGGAATAGGTTATGATTTTAAATGTTCTTAAAAGTTTAAAGGCTCATATTTATTAGATTAATTGATTACGAAGATGATTATTTATCACATATTTGACGGTGAAGTAGAGTTTTACAGGTTTGTGTTCTTATCATACCTTTTAGCAGGAGGTAACTTGTTTGTGCTTAGAAACGATGTGACGAAGACTTGTCAAAATCTAGCAAAAGTGTGTGATTTTTCTTATGATGCTCAATACTCACATTTTCTATCACTTAGTATGTGTCTCATAAAAGATGAAGATTTTTGTCAAGAGGTTGCGATCTACTTATATTTCATAGATTTATTTATGAGTTTGACATCACGTGGATAGTACAAGATATAAGACATAAGTTTGGGTTGTTCTACTTCAGCATCAAGTTTGTTATACTTAGTTTTTATTCTATCATAGAATCATTACATGAGCCTAATAAATAAAGATTCCAGATATTGGTTAACTGTATGGGTTTCAATGGGAAGGCGTAATGTTTAATGTTTAACCATTTACATGCATCATCGAGGTGAAGGTTTTTACTACTGCTAGTGTGAGTTTCTACTACTCAAGTTCAAATTCATTTTCTTATTGTGCGTCATGGAGGGTAATTTAAGGGAGATAAAAGGCGGGATTAGAAGTGTGATAGTTGGTTTTGTAGTGAGTCAAGATGTCAAAGTTGCTTATCTTCCATTGTCCTATTGGATTATGTGACAAAAAGGGGGACGAAGAATTAACAGTGTACATTATGGCAAACTTATAGATCCTGTGGTGTGGTTATACTGGTATAAAGGAAATCTACTTAAGGGGAAGTTTTTGTTTCATTAAAGGGGATGATTACATCTCAACTTTAGGGGAAGCTTTGATTAAAGGCTTTATGATAAAGTTTGTACAAAAAAATGTTTGTTTTGTCATCAATTCAAATACGGGGAAGATTGTGGAATTATGTAGATTTATGAGACAAAAGAAAACAAAGTATTGAAATACAATGGATCAGAATCGTCATTAAAGAATTTTACAAGCTGGTGGAGAATTATGGAAGATTTTGTCATTTATCGCAAACGCAGAAGATTATGGAAGCAATACTCCTTAAGTAGATAATAGTATAAAGCAGAAGATATTCCTTATGTTTTTAGAAAGGATTTACTTGCTTTGATTATCTTTCATGTGAATTCCTTTGTAAGTCATGAATCTCTCTGATATAAAAGTTCATAGTACACATTGTTTTAGCATCTAGAAATGTGTTGTGTGTAACAAGAAAATGTAGACGGGTTTTAGTTGTTGTAGTGTAGCCTCAAGGTAAGTAAGCTTTGACTCCTGTTACAATTTGTTTAACCGTTATAATGTATGATCAAATATTCTGATCAAATATAATTGGGGCTTGGAGTGTATTATATGGTAAAACCCTGTTCATAACATTGTTCTTTATGTTTTAATTCCACTGTGCATTATGTTATCAATGTTATTAATCCTAGATGTAAGATCTAAACAATCTTGAGCTAAAACGATCTAAGGAGTTCTATCAGACTCTACAGGGTATACAAGACCAGAAGAGGGAAATGAGAGAGTGTTATAGGGTGATCTGAAGACAATGTTTGAACATCATGTAGAAGATCTAGTGTGGAGGTATATATAAGGAAACAAAGTGATAGTTTCGAAGCTATTTGATTCATATAGAGTACACTTTGTGAGGTTTTCAAATATGCATCTCTTTATGTTGGTAGAGAAAAGATATCCCCTTACAAAAGCTACAATCACAAAAATGCTCAATAAGAAGCTTCAAGCTGATCATTGGAATGAAATGTACTATCAACTTCTTAAGCTCATGACTTAGCAACTCAAGAATCAATGAAGTATTTAGAAGCATCCTCTTGGTGATTAATGAAGCTTTCAAAGAAGAAACTTGAGATTTTGAAGATAAATATCAAGTTTAGGGGAGGATTGTTGGGATTAAAAGCTTTTTGATGCTGTTTAGAAGTTAAGACTGCTCAGGTGTGTGTTAGTACTGCTAAGCATAAATTAATGATGTTAGTAATCTTTATGAAAAATATGCTAAGTAGTTAGTACTGCTAATTACTATTGCTAGAGTAAAGATAGTACTGCTAGAGTAAAGTTAGTACTGCTAGTGTAATTTAGTACCGCTGATGAAGAATGAAGAAAATATTCTAAGTAGTTAATGCTGCTTGTACTCAGTTAGTGCTGCTGGTATAAAGTTACAACTACTTATTCAGAGTTAATACTGCTGGTACAAAGTTACAACTACTAAAAGGTTACAACTGCTCAAGGATTAAGACTGCTGAAAAGATAAAGATTGATTGGAGATCAAGAATACTTATGTGATAAGTATGAGTTATCTATAGAAAGCATCTTAGTGAATATTCTAAAATTTTATAATATATTGTAAATTAACTAGGACTCCTTGGTGTATAAAAGGAGGTCCTAGGGCATAGAGATAGAGATCATCTTTTCATTGTTTTGTCAATCTATTTGTAGCTTCAAGGTTTTGTAAACCCTAACACTATTAAGAGTGTTTGTATTTTATTGAAGCTGAAAGTTTGGTAAATTGTTTGTTATTAATCTTGTTCATTACTGTTTCATTAAAATTCTTCTTAGTATCATTGACTAGATTTCGCATAGTCTTTGATATTTACAATCAAAGTTTCTATCATAGTTGTTTTGAATTTATTCAATACAACTTAGCCTTACATAAGCTAAGGAATTCAAGATCTATTCAAGTGGGATCAACAAATGATACCATCGATAACAGTCTTCATACTACCTTACCCATAATATGCTTGATCCCTCTTAAGTGTTTTAATGCATGTATTGTACTCTTAGGGGCCTTGTAATAGTCTTCACACTACCTTACCTATGCGTTACCTTGACGGAATATTACACAGACGACGTATTCATGTAATCTGTTCATGACCTAGGTAATACTTACATAGATCATCACAAGTGTGACAAAGAAATAGGATTAGGAGAAGCAAACTAAGGAGTAGTGTATGATTAAGTAAATACATTTATCTTCCCATACGAGTTCCACCAAAGTAGTTTAGATTTAATATTAGTTTAATTAGTTTAAAACCAAAACCCACCTTTTTAAAACCTAAATTTAACCTGCTTTCATAAAAACATAAAAATACAAAAATAATCTTCTCTCAACCTCTTAAATCTTAGTTAGGTTTAGATCGACCCTTCAGACGCTATTCCCCTAGAGAACAATAACAACCCCCAAGTCCTTGCTATACTACACTGCAATGATTAGGTACTTTACGTAGGGAGTTGTAAAACCTGTTGCTTTTACAATGAACGCATCAAGTTTTGATGCCGCTATGTGGGGAATAGCATAGTTTCAGACTCTATCTATCTTAGGTCTACTCGCTAGATTTCTTTCTAAGTGAGATTTTAGTTTTTGTCAATTAGCTTTCTTTAGTCTATCTTTTTTTTTTTGTTATTTATTTTGTAAATCTTTTTCGTTGACCACCATGGAAAACAAAAATCCTATCTGTACTCTTGGAGATTACTCCATACCTAGCCTCGAGGGCTATCGAAACACCATTGAGCTCCCCGATAGGAACAATGTGGTGCCTTTGCGATCCGACACCATTCGGTTGGTGCAAAACGGATGCTCTTTCTACGGACATTGGTCCAAGGATCCAAACCAACATCTTAAGGATTTTATAAAACTTGTGGACTCACTTGACCTTGATGTTGCAAATAGGGAAAGGGCGCGTCTGCATTTATTTCAATTTTCCCTTCGCGATCAAGCTAACAATTGGCTTGAACGTCTTCCAGCAAGATCCATCTCCACTTGGGAGGATCTTTCTACTCGTTTCCTTGCTCAATTCTTTCCACCGGGATGGACTTCTAAACTTTGAAATGACATCTTGATGTTCCAACAACATTAGGGTGAATCTCTCTCTGAAGCATGGACTCATTTTAAGGACTTACTCCAAAAAGTCCCTCATCATGGCATCGATCTTTAGCTCCAAGTCCAAATATTTTATGACCATGTCAATTCGGCCACAAGGCGAACCATCGACCAATCAGCCGGAGACAAGCTACGTGACAAAAACACCAAAGAATCCTAGGCACTATTAGAGGACCTCGCCCTCTATGACAACGAAAGTTGGAATGACCCAAGAGACTTCGCTAAACCGGTCAAGGCAATCTCTTTACCTGAATATGTCCTGAGTACATCTGACCGTCATCTCATCAAGCTCGAAAATCAAGTCCAAGGCTTGATGGAAGCTCATCTTGCTCCTAAATCACCTATTCAAGTGAATAAAATCACTTCTTCATGCGAGATTTAAAGTGATCCCCACGAAACTCAATATTGTATGGAAAATCCTGAGCAAGCTTTTGTTGAATACGTATCCTCGCGTACAGATAAAACAAGAGGTAAGTGGTACACCTTTAAACCCGAGAAAAACAATCTTGGTGACTAATGCGGTTGTCGTTAGACTTCAACAAGAAGTTTTACAACTCCCTAGGTAGTGCACCTAATTATTACAGTGTAGTATAGGCAAGTGATTGTGTCGTTGTGTGGTGTTAAATTATGATTCAAGTTTTAAATTTATATTTTTTCGACTTAACCAAAAATAACACTTTAACGGGCAGTGTACCCTGTCGGTGGGAGATTCGTGGTAAGTAGGTTGTCGATCACTAAGAGCGAGGAACACTTTCAATTTATTAATACTTTGGTTTTTCTAATCTAAGTTAGTCTAATTTATTCTAAAACTATGCTAAACATATGTTAATCCTAAATCTAATGGATAAGGGGGTTTTTTAGTTTGAGAGACTAGCACGGGTTTGGTGGTGACTAAAACCAATTAAAGACACTTTAACCCACACAAGCAAAGTAACAGAGAATAAAAGAGCGGTCAAGCCTTATAATAGAAAACTATATTAGCCATCATTAATCCAATCAGAATGTTGGTTTGTTTATTAGTGCAATGATTACTTATCTCGAGGCGGCATATCATTCTTAAGACTTAGGCGTTACTTCTTCCTAAGACCTAGACACGTAGAATTCTGTCACAATTAAACGCATCCGCATAAAGCATCCTTATTTGCTGATTATAATCTATCTTAGGGATTAA